>JADQWA010000843.1:40000-139679 GCA_018344505.1 Nebria ingens riversi
CAGATTCCCCTTCGTAACCACCGCCCCAACGCAGACAACGTGCCAAATCATTTCCTGTACCCAACGGAATGACACCAATTGCTGGCTGTGATTCCATTTGTACTTTATCTACGGAAAAGTCCACAAATTCCGATATTTGTTGTATGTACATACATACATATATAAATACTAACAGCGCCAGCAGACCTAATCGGCGAATTAATTAGCTTACCCATTGTTTCTAAAACCCAACCAACAGTGCCGTCACCGCCACAGCATATGACTTTGAAGTTCATGACATCTTTGAACATGGTAAGTCCCTGTAATGGTCCACCGGTCGCCAGATTATGTACTTGTCTAGGGTTTAAGATATATTGGAACTTTCTCAGCATACGCGCCCCTTGTCTGCCGCCAGACTTTGGATTGATAAAGACGAGAAGCGGTATCGTGTTGTCTGGTGGTGTTATTTGAAATGACATAGGCGCCTGGGGCGCTGGTGTCGGTGTGCTCAAATATATACCCTAAAAACAATGATACAGTTTTTTATGTATTCACTGTTATTAAGGCGTCTCCACCAAATTTGTAATCAATCCATAATTCATTTCAAGACGTAATGGTTTACGGCTTCACCGTTAGGTTTGCAGTAAGTTAAACAGTGTTGACATACGTACATATAACATATGTATGTTACATTAAACTTGTATGTATTAGGAAATTAAACTAGTGCCAAAGTTGGTTCATAACTAATTCATATGTGTAGTTCATGTCTTTGAAGTTTAGAATACATCAAATACCCTTACCCCTTGTGTATTGGAGTCATGTCCATATCTGGATCCACGTTTACTTTGATTTAACGATCGCTGTCTGTCCAGCACGATGGGACAAATTGCTGTCGGCGGTAAAATATGACTAGCATGCTCGCCCATTGTACATTCTGGCTTCACCGAGGACACACATTTATTGTGTAACTGTACCATATATCAAAATTAATAGATATTCTTTATTCAGAGCTTTCGAAAGTACTTACGAGTAATTGACACCAACGACAATGTAATCCTGTGATACCGTTATACGACTTGATAGTTTTCTTGCATTTCGAGCATTTACCGTGACAATTTCCTTCGACCCAGTGATGTGCCATTTGCTGTGATGTTTTCTTACTTTTCACGTACGTTGCTATACAGCTAGCCGGTGCTCTTTGCACACAACGTTCATGTACGGTGTATTTACAAACTATAACATAATACGACACAGACATTATTCAAGATTCATCCAACGATTACGATTGAATGAAACGCGAATTTAAAAGAATTTCTTTAGTTTAATTAAATGCTTAAAGTATAACAATGATGCAAAAGAATAGAAAAACGTACAAACGCAACATAATCCTTTTTTGCCTAGTCCAACAAGCATATTCAGACAAAGATTGCAATAGGCTGGTTTATTGAAATGTTTTAAGCGCCATAAATGGTTTCCGTCTTCTTTCAAGTTAGTGTCCAGGCCCAGTAATACCAGTAATGGTATCGTTGTCATGCCACCTCGTTTCCACTCATCCAGAGAGACAGTGCCATCCGCGTCGTAATCAATTTCAACCATCATATCTTGCAGAATCTAGAAAGAATGTATGTTTTTATACTGTGGCATTTAGTCTGGAAAGAATTCATTAATCAAAACGCGAAATTAATTTACCGGCTTTAATTCGGATACATCCCATCCTAAATATTCTGCTACTGTCATCATTTGATTGACAATGCAATCCATTTCGTTTGTATCTAAAACGCCGTTACCATCCGTGTCGTATAATCTAAACATAACTAAACAAATATAACAATAATGAATCGTTTGAAAACTTTCGAAAATACAATTAGATTATTTTCAGTGTTCTGTTGGGAATTTTAAACAAAATTACTAGCGCATAACGAATGCAATGGTATGTATGTATGTATGCACAAATAGTTTGAAATACATACATGCATATAACAAATTGAAACACCTAGAAAACTCTATCTGACTTACAGGCACATAATGTATTGTGTTCCAATAAAACTAAGTAAATAAAAAATAAAAAAACACAGGGTGATTTATAATCTTAAAATTAAATTCTGTTTAGAGTCTAGGCTAGCCGGATTAACAATACTTACATTCCAGTTTATCTTCTGGCCTGCCCGCTTCCAGCAGCGACAAATAGCAAACGATGTCCTTTAAGGACACTCGAACGGACGCCAAGTCTATTGTACTGGCCTTTCTTACTAGATGCCGCATTTCTTTATCAAAAAGATACAAAAAAAGATCAAAAATGAACATATAGGTAGCGATAAAAGTGACGTGTTACATATAAAGGATCAAGTGTCGATTATAAGGATAAGTATGAGCTGAGAAACAATTTACCAAAGATAACAGTAGAGTATTATAAATAGATGATATAAATAAAATGATGATGGTTAGAATGTTTAATGTAGGTACCTTCTAATTTCCCATTGTTGACAAGCAGGGAGTTGTTTGATTTTCTGGATGAGTTGCGGGATATTTGACTGTGCGAAGGGGATGAATCTGTACTTTTCTTTTCGAGTACTTCATGGCACGAGTACGAAGTGTGAGTTACAGTAAGCATAGGGTGTACGCTACCTATATAAAATATCTACCTGTTAGTGGGTGTTACAAATATAAACAAAAAAAACTCACCTGTTCTTACTCTAGTTGACGTATCAGAATCAGATCTATGATGGCCGAAAGAATGAAGTTTTTCCGTGAATCCTTGAATCTTTTCCACAAGCATACCACCATAGCTACTGCTACCGCCAGTTTGCTTCTCGAATGTTGCTTCGCCACATGCGTTTACATTTGGTGTTGATCCTATACCAAATGAATGACTTATTAACTACCTACCGAAATATATCAACAAATATAATAGGGCCGGTTCGAAAAGGGCTTCGAAAAGTGCTTCATTTCACCTTTAGTGTGAGATGTGATAGGCGCACAGGCCGTCGTTGAGCTCAACGCAGCCATTTCTTTAAATGCTTTCCCATCAAGCTGCGCTCGACAACTCCTTCGTACGAACGAGAGGAACAAGTGTCGACACAAGTCATCAGGTGTTCGTACTTCCAAGAACGTATCCAAGAAACGGCGGAATCCATCGTAGTCGATATCCTAGAACCAAATAGACGAAAGCACAATTTTATGTGTGTACACGTGATAGCGATACAGATATAATTACACATCATCGGTATAATCCTTTGAAAGAATGCCGTCGCTATACATATACCTATGTGGAAGAAGTTAAAAAGGTTTAAAATGAAATTATAAGCAGCAATGGGTTCAAGTGTGAAAATCTAGTACTTTGCTAATGAAATTAGATGCTATCTACATACACTATGTTATAATATCATTATCTGATTTTACATACGTCATTTTTCAAACGTAATTACTTAATTACATTTAATGTGGCAAAGGACCCTATAAATATATCAAACCCATGACATAAGAATGCTTTTTGCTGTTATCCCATATAGGCAAGTCACCACCACACCACAACCTATACCGATCTGGGTTAAACACATAAAAAAAAAATACAAGTGTAGGTATATGTGAGCAAAACGGTCGATAATTGAGGCAAATTGTTCGACCGTTTTCTGACCTAACATTCCACCAATTAGCGAACTAGATGTTATTAGCAAAGAAAGGACATTTCGTTCGCTCGATGATGATTTATTGTAAAAGTATTACCTAATATACATACATATATGTAGGTAGTATCCTAATTTTCTGGCAGAATATCTATATTAGAAAAAATGTTATACATACATACATACATAGGGCATTGAAAGTGAAACAAAAAGGGCGTACTCATTTGACGTTATAGTAAACAGACAGGAATACCTCTGACGTCACATCGTCAAAGATTTAAGCTTTGAGTGTGATGAGTCGAGGGAGAGAAAATGGGGTCACATCACAGTGGTGAGTGTGACGTCAAATATAAAATTAAAAGTGTTCGTATAATACTGGACGAAAGGTCGGTTGATCGGTCGGTGACGTGACAAAACTCCAACGCTTCGATTCACATCACAGGGAGTTTATCTACGCACTGCAAGGGAAGATATATACAGGCAGATTTGCACAGTACGCTTCAATTGTAACAACAAAACAAGTATGTGAATAAGACCGGAAATAACGGCACTGAATTGCTTGCAATGCATTATTTCATAAAGATCAAAGATGGCGAAATTATTTTCTTTCTGAATCTTTTTGTTGTTGAGAGCGTACCTAAATATATTCCATCATCTCCATGGAATAATAAACTTGTTATTTTGCATGTTTTAAGCATCAATGATAATTCGTTCAATCATTCAACAATTTGGTAGACAGTCATCAACGATTGACTTTTGTTCATTCTTAACTGTTATTATTATATCTGACGGGATGAATAGGTAATCAAATTCCATTCTCGAACTTGAACTGATGCTGATATAGACTAATGATTGATTATTATCAATTGTGATGTGGGCACAATATAATATATAGTAGTGTAGTGTAGTGTAGTACCTACATATGTATAGCTTATAGAATATCACGTCGCGGCGTCTAGTGATTGCACGTCATGGAATACATCATCAGAGTTGACATTTGAATAGATGGCTATCTATAGAAAATGCCACTATATCTACATATTACCAAATACCCTGTGCGTGTAAACTTGAATCTCTTTACATGAACTCGAGCGACCGACGCGACGGAGACAATGCGATTCGGTACTTTCGATGTCTCATACATACATACATACATACTACATACATGTGTATCACACACACAATCTTATTGATACGGTATTTGAACGTCGATGGTTTTCGGTTCTCGTATTTCGTGTATTAATTTAGAATTCAGAGTATGTTATACTTAATTAACTGCGAAATTGACAGTGATGAACATTAAACACACTCAATCATAAAATTAAATAACAAAACACAACATATATAATAACTATAGCAGTTATGCTTGGCACATGTCCAATTTCCAAACCAAAGCAAATAAATGATTAAAACAAGTTGTAAAAAAAAAGTGTTGCTGGCAACGTCTCGAAGTATTTCCCTCTCATTGAAGAAACATTTACAAAAGTAAATTACGTGTGTGAGAATCCTATACCTACATATACAACCTACTAACCACTGAGTCATATTACATATTCATATACTATATATGTATTTCATTCGTACATACATACATACATATGCACCGTAATTACTGTGGAATTGGTATCCTTCACAAAGCATCCCATTCCCTTTCAACCATTATTGAAAGTCCTCTTCGCAGCTTAGCATGGTAGCAAATAATCAATACTAATTAGTGATACAAGCATTGTTCTTAGAAATACCATATGTATGTATATTGGTAATAGGTTATTAGTATAATAAAAGCCATAACACAGGCTAATAATTATAATTACAATCAGACATTCACATATGTATGTATGTATGCATGTATGTATATACAAATATTGATGGTAATATACTAAATATTGATTATACTAAATATTATTTATACATAATATTAACTAATCTTGATTTCATGAATAAAATTATATGCAATACCATCGGAGCTTATGCTCTTAGTTATTAATATTCAAAACAGAAAAGAAGTAATCAGTGATGATTCCGTAGGTATGTACCTATATAAAATTCAGATCTTCAATAACTTGGTTGCAATCATTAGATTTATTCTTTCTATACAAACACTCACCTTATCTTAGTTAGCTTAGAATGTTCTATACGTTGGGTAAACAGAGCAAGAATAGAAGTTTGAGATGAGTTTTTGTGTAAAAAGAATATATGTATGTAGCTATGGACGGAATTTATTTTATGATAAGAGGTAATTTAGAAAATACTGCTGATTAGGTATCAGAAGCAGTGTTTTGGAAATTGTTTCTTTCTAATTTCAGATTTAGCTAGATATTTTGTTGTTGTTCTCTAGCGCAAGTAAATCAAGATGTTATTTCTTGCTACAAATGATGTTTTTCCTTGTTTCGTTTTTGCTACACGAAGGCAATCAGACACTCTTGAATTGAAACGCTCTGGTTTATTTTCTATGTATGTATGTATGTATACACAATGTGTTCGGTCGCTTTTTGTCAGGTCAGTTTTACGGTTTTTGTTGACGCTCTTGTTTTGTTCCTTTGCCATTATTCGGTTTTCAATTGTTTTTGCAGTTCTTCTCCACACTCACTGTTTTGCTAGTGCAAAGTTTGTCGTTTTTTTCCCCAAGGAGATTGTTGTCCGGCAACTTTTTCCTACCACCTATTATGTTTAGAACGACATAATTATTACAAATGAAACAGCAGAAGTAGTACTTTCGTAGATGTAGTACGTACATACATACACATACATACTTGTTGTGCGCTGTAAACACACTAAAATAATAAATTTTGTGTGATTGTATGTTACTAGACGTATATCAACAATAAAGGTATCTGACTTACTTAATTGTTTGGTTTCAATGCTCGTTCTTCTTATAAATACAGAGTGTAGACGGCGCCGTTTGATACATACATAGATTGGTATATACATACATACATACATACTTTACGAACGAATATTCAAACAAAGGCGTACACATAATAATACTACAAACACCGTTCTATTTCCAAACAAGAGCACAATTCATCAAGGCGATGGTGTGCAAATAAAATAACTAAATGCGCACGAATGCTTCTCGTTCAACGAAATATGAAGGGGAACAAATACGTTCTCGTCATTTGTAAGTAACTGTTTTTAAAATTTAATACAATATATGAGCTTTAGACTAGAGAAATGTCAATTGATTCAACATTTTATGCTTTAATATGAGGTTTTATTGATTAAAAAGGCCATTTTAAAAGCTTCTTTTATTTATTACGTTTATTTTTAGAAAATATCCGAAGCAGAAATAAACAAACGAAAGCGGCTGCTCGAAAGCCGTGAGGGTCCTAAAGAAATACCGCTTTCGTCTAATTTGGGGATAAAAATAATATAATAGATGCGGTATAATCACAGATGCGAATGACGAATTGTATATTATTTCTGAGAGTAAAAAAAAACCCCCAGCAGTGAATTGTTTTTGAAACGAAATTGTTTTGTTTCACTGTAAAGCTGAATTTGTGAAAAAAAAAAGAATTTTATGCTTCGAAATACGGTAAGACATTTGTTTAGATAACATACGAATGAATGTCTATATATCATACCCAAAGGATGTTGGTTACATATGTATGTATGTATGTATACATAATATGTGTGTTTTGACTTACATCAGTTTTGGAGATTGAAGTTTGAACTTGGTAGTTGGAATCAGCACTCACCTAAGACAAGAAAACAATTTCAAAATTAATTCAAATGAAATTAATAGGTTGCTTTTGGTTTTAAACAAGGCCATTCATTTATTGAGAGGAAGAGCAATTCATATCATTGTTGGCTAACATATCGGACACTTTTACGGAAAATCGAAGCACACGGTCTGTTTTGGGCCGACACATACCAATTATAATAATATACGGCGGGACATACATACATATAATATATGACGTCGTAGAACGAGATAAAGAAGTGTAGAAGAACGCAAAGAACGATAATTCAATTTAGAAGATGAAATATTTCATATGATGGTGTTATATGTGGTGATACACACACACACACGATTGTGCTCTATTATAACAAATATTTAAATTCTATTTATTATAAAATATGGAAAGCTACCTATATATAACATCCATCTATAATGAGCTAATCTCTCACGATCCACATGTAGTAAATTATTTAATCCTTAAAAAAAACCGTTTCAATCCCGATCGACAAATGCAATCCTTGACAGTTTTAGGATGATATCGATCTACATTTCATCACATGCCTAAATACGAGCATTTTTGCTCTGGACGTGCGTATATACGAATATTCAGTCATAGACTTCAGACCGAGGAATGTTATAAACAACTTTTATATCTAGCACATTATATGTATGTATGTATATATACAGATAAACCAACCGCACTACACTATACCACACACCACAACAACAAAAGTATGCAAAAATGCCTTCAGAAAATATCCTGCGGCATTGGTATATTCATATTCATATGGATGAACGTGGTTATGAGCAAATTCCATAATATGTCTAACAAACAGAATGTTTTTCGAATCAAATGAAGCCTTCATTTACGATTTATACATTCTCAAATTATTATTACATTAGTTGCGAATTGCCATCACCGAAAAAATTAGAAATTAAAGAATAATTGAAATGCATAGTATAAAATAGACCATCAATAACAAACGTCACACCATCAGAATGCGTATGCATGTATGTATATATGTTGTAGTACATAGTACCTATGTATATGCATCATATAACTCAAGTGAAGAAGATCGAATAAATTGAACGTTTTCCGTTTATTATTTTAAATTGATGCCTTTTAGCGCTAAAAGTTGCTCAATCATTCTCCGGTCAGACTTCCGCATTGAATATTTACCCACTAAGAACGTGTTCTGCATTCGTCCATATAATCTCTTGCTGTACTCGTATTTATCCAAGAAAATATAACATGTTCTTAATTATGTATGTATGTATGTATGTTTGAAACGAAAAGGGAAGTTTAGCAAGTGTTATTAATATTGAAAAGTTGAAAGGAATTGAACGAGTGTCTTACTCGTGCTGTGTTTGTAATTGGATTTCTAGGATATCCACTCGTTACAAATATCGCTCGTCAGTTGCGAGATTCACGTTCAAATGTGGCAATTGAATAAACGATACAGATCTTGGTTGCAAATTAAACTTTGACTGCTGTATGCTAACATGAAAGGGATTTTATTTATATTATTGTTACTTGATTAAATTGAGACACTTATAGGTAGTTACATTTGTAAATACAAAACTTTGTTTACTTATACATAGTGCCTATACCATAATAGATACTTACATACATCCGATATTATATAATTACATAATGATGAAATTTAATTCGTATGTAGGTAGGTAGGTAGGTATATTAGGAAACGGAAATAATGAGTCGGAAAATCTGGCAATTTGTACAGCAGAAGCTAATTAAAAGAAACGTTCTAAAGCCGCGCGCGCGTCTTGTTTCAATTAAAACTAAACGGAACAGGCACTCGGAAATAAATTGCGAAAATTTAATTTCCCTTGCAATGTTACTTACTGTGCTACCATCTACCACCGATGTCATCTTCACCACCAATGCTGTGCCAATGGTGGCGGAGCGAAAACACATTTTCCAGAACGTAATTTACTGTTAATTTGTTGACTGCACTGTGTTGTTCTTTATTTGTGTTATTTTTCTCATATAGGTACATGCATACATACATACATATATGAAAGTGGATTGTGTAAAATCGATTTTAAAGCAATTTACTCTTGAAAAGATCTGCTGTAAGGATGCTTTCTTAATATTCACTTCAAAAACACACCAGTAGAAACTATTTATTTCTCTTTACATGAGTTTACACACACACACACACCTACGAACAAATACTTCAAACAGCTTCTTTATGAAAACAAAATATTCAAATTTCATCGACACAAAACAGAGAAAATATACTAAAAACCAAATATGTACATACATACATAGAAGCAAATAGGATTTGAACACGATATATTCCGACAGGTAAGATAAGATGCGAAATTCAAAAGCTTGTTTACGTGAACATAGAATTGTTGCTAACGTCGTTCTCATACAGAGCTGACCTGAATCATACCTACATATGTACATACATACACACATATCATGTCCATTACTATAATTGAATTTTATTTTACAAATACAGGTACATATACTTTTACGACAACAACATTATACATACATCATTCAGTCAAAATTAATATACGCCAAAGTCAATAGGAATATAATATTAGCGCTGTAAATTGTCAAAAATATTCTAAAATAATATAATCATCGAAAGAATCATTCCCACATATTGTACATATACCTATAGGTACTTACGATAAATGTTCACTTGTCATTCGTATTATATTTGAGAAGTTGTATTTATTATCGTATACAAGTTATTTGATGCATAATGAATAAATAATAAGAGAAATTATAAGAATTAGCACTCACCCCATCCGGATTCTGTTTGTTGTTGCAACTTCCGCAGAACTCTAACAGTACATCCTGAAGCTTCTTCGTGGAGTCTGAAACATACATAATATATACATAAATATAAGTCAGTCTTATAAACCGTCAGAAACGAAGATGTTGTTATTCACTTGTAACGAATCTATGAAAAGTTGAACGTTTTGCTATTTGTATTGTTTCTATATAACAATGGCTGCGAGAAATACACATAATTGCGGTGGATGTTCAATGATTTGAAATGATTATATATAAATATTTACATTTCGAATTGACCATAAGACTAATGAACAAGCGAATAAAACTAAACGAGAAAGATCATTTGTATTTATATTACTTACATGCGGCCAAGTCTTGAAGTAGTTGGAACTCAGACGGAGACAATTTGTCCCACTGCAGCGCCATTGCGGAACACAAAGTCGCGTTACTGCAACAAGTTACCGACGGCGACGGAAACTCTCAACTAAAACAAATTTTATTTTATTACAATTTCATTTTATTTAAACCATTTTATATAATAATTCAATGAAGAAACTAAATGTCCTGGCATTTATCTAACTATATCTTTTCGTAATCAACACAGTTAATTAATTTGCAATTGAAAATGATTCATGTAATTACCGAGTTGAAGCGAATTCGTTAATTAGTACATGTCAAATGAGTTACCTATAGAAAAAATTATATGTTGTTTTTCATACTTTATTCGACCCATTCTAATTTTAGAAATAGATATATAGGTACTACATATGTATGTATGTATAGGTACTCATCCATATAGTACATACATACATACATAAATGTAATATCAAGTGTCGATAGAGCGAGGGAAGTAATAAATCTTGTTAAAATTACACGCTCATATCCTTCACGCGACGTCGAACGTTACTTCGTTTAATTAGCTATCAGCCATGCCATCGGGTATCAGTTGCCGTTAATATAATATCCGTTGGAAAAGACATACGTACACTCTCGTAGCACATAGCGATTGGTGTATGTATGTATGTATATATGCATGTATGTAGTACATACATACAAATTACTGCAACACAATAATTGGTCGGGCAACATGTGTGTTTATAACATTATTATTATAGTTATTGGTTCTGATGCTGAAACGTTTCGGTTTGACAGCATAAGTAACTGAACTCCTTGTTCTTGTCACTGTTTACGGTAGGTAAAGTTAGAACGTGCTGAAATATTCCTGCCAAAGGCGTTGCGATACGTCTTATCGTATCGTATTGAGATGCTCCTTAGTGAATGCTTCACTTCAATTGCCCTCAGGTGATAACCATCCACACCACAGCTATTTACACATCAAGATGTCTTGAAATTGCATTGTTATCACTTTACATATGTATGTGCATATACGAAAACTGCATGATGCATATTATAGAAAAGATTTAATGCGACCAAAGAATATCGGTATGACGGATGCGATGCGAGAAACAAAAAGAAACTTTTTGAGCATGACACCACTTAGCTTTAATTCCCCTGAGGGAGGGATGCTACTTTCTGCTATTTTTCTAATCGAATCGAATCGAATCGAATCGCTGTGGCTCTGAGCTGAAATTGAAAACGAAGCAACAAATCTTTTTGTCCTATAGGTATAGGTGTATGTATGTATGTATGTACGCTACGCTACAGCTATCAATAACATAGTTTCCTCAAAGTTCCAATTCATCTATATGTATCCGAATTGCTCTTGAGGGTAACGAAATCATTTGACATTATAAAATGAAATGTTTTTAAAATTATAAATATATATTTCAAATTCTCTAAACGTTGTATCTATCATCATATACAATAGGTATAGAGTGGTTGATATTTTCCTTTTTCTCTTTGTGAAGCAATCATGCAGTATATTTTGTCGAGCTGTTCCTGGTATTGGTGTCTCCTCTTTTATGTCAAGATTCTCAGTACACTTTTTCCCCTCCTCAGCATATTTCATTTTCCGGTAAAAAGTCAACCTTTGGGGACAGGAAACGTGAAAAACTCTTATAGGTATACAACGCAGTCAGTATAACAGAACGAGAGGACTAACTGAATATGAGAATAATGAACAGTGGCAAACCGATGTTTGTATATATATATATATATATATGTATGTAAATATATCATTTAAAAGCAATTAGTTTAATGAAATTATTAGCTGGATACATATTTATATTTGACAATAAATCATTTAATATATTTTATGTTCATTTTTACGTCAACTGAATGAATCAAATGTTTGACAATTTTGGGATACTGATGCATATTTATTATTATCTTATACCTAAAAATAGGAAACATAACAATAAATATGAAATCGAATTGTGTGTGTAAATATCACATAAAATACATAGAATAGTAAAACGAAAGGTTAAGTAAACCAAATTCTATTGACGTATAAAGACGTCATAGATAGATTTCATCATGGCCTATAAATATTTTCGTAAGAGTTCTTATTTACTTCCGTTCCACAGCTAAATCTGGATCACTCATTCCAATCTAAAAATGCGTTTTACATTTGTTTTCTTATGAATGAATTCATATTTGTTCACCAACTGTATCAACAATTTTTTAACTATTACATGCATCTAGGATGCAGCGTCACTTTCAGTACAGGACCATGGGGTTTCGTAAAGTATTCTTTGACATCAAAGCACCTTGCTTCTTTTTATCTAATTATTATTTTAAAATTAGTAAAAGAATAAAATAAAAGTGAACACTCGTGCGGTTCAAGATTAAAATTCTAGAAACTCAAAATTAGTTTCGCGTCTCTCCTATACGTATATCCAATATCCTGAATATTTTGATATAGGTATATATAATAGGTGAAAAATTAACTATTTGAAGCTTTGTTGATTAATTTCTTTGACATTTCAATGCCAGGTAGCACGATAGAAAAACTAAACAGGCAATCACCTAAATATTTAATTTAGGTATAAAAATATTTATGATTTCCTGGTGTAAAAATAGCTGACATACATCAAAACTTAAAAACGTATAATACATGTTGAAAATGGTATTGAATTCAATGTGTAATCAACATTTTTTCTATACCTGTAGGTATACAAATGTAAATGAGATTCATCATCATTACTATAAAACACTCAGCCATCATATGTATGTATGTAGAGGGTGAATATACCCTCTATATATATTCACCCTCTATATAACTGATTTCATTTTGTGTACATACCTATACCTACATATATGTATTTATTTATTTATTGCATCTGCAATCTATATTATTTATAGAATTTATAAATGACATCGGGTTAAATTTGGATGATGCACGGGCTAAATATAAATCATTGGAGAGTAATATATTTATAATAGGAAATAAAAGTGTAAAAAAAAAAGAATATATTTTGTGATATTTTTGTTTTACGAACATATACAATATAGGTGCAGAAACCATTCAATTACAAACACGAGACAAGCAAACGTTAATCCAAAGCCATACATCATAAATGCACCTTGCAAATGTTCTATCCTCAACGTCCGTGTCCCATCATCATCATCATCATCACTATCAGCAACAATACTTTGCATTTCAATTGCCAAATCAGTTTCCCACTTATCCAATATACCCGTATGTTGAATCATGCTAATCACATGATTAATACGATTCAACAACGGGTATCCACGGTATGCAAACATTTGCACCGGAAACGAGATATAATCTTCTTTGAACCAGTACAAAAGTCGCTTGCCTTCCTGATTCCGAAACTGTTCGGACATGTAGCTCACGTACATCCGCGGTATGAGCATCGAGTAGTTTTTATTGAACGCAACATTGCGCAGACAACGATCCACATGTGGACACTCGATCCAATGGTCGCACAAGTATTCCTCAACCGTCCCTTTCGCTGATGCCTCACTCACGTATCTCTTCCATATAAAGAACGAACCAGCTGCAATTTGCTGGTCGACCACCTCCTCAAGAGTTGTTATTTGCTTTTGGTATAGGGGATACATCAGGAAGTTGATTAACGATGACTGGTATAAAACGGCCATGTGTAGACTTACAGTTGTCCATAATATAAAGAATGTTTGGCTGTAAATGCCGCTAGGCTTCTTCCAGATAGACACTGATAACAGTATTGCTAAAGCGTTGAAGAAACTGTTTCGTAAACTGTTAAAAGCTATTGACACAGGCTGGAAGTAACTGAAACCATAAAAGCACATAGAAACGAACACGTAGATGACAATCGTAAACATCCAAACGGAGAAGGTGTACATATGGAAGATGTTCGTCCATATCGGTTTTGGGCTAGCGGTAGGAACACACCAAGTTAGAGATTCGGATGTGTAAGGAATACTAGGATCTAACATTAAGTATCTAGTAGGCGTTGCGGCTAATGAAGCCATAGCTAAATCTATTTGTTCAGTGATTAATAAATGCATAAGACCAGTTGCTACTCCAGTTACATTCAGTGATCCCCAATTTAAACGTTTCTCACTCACCGAATACACAACCGTGAAATTCAAGATTTCTGCCACTGTATTCAGTAGCATAATCTCTAAGCCTTTTGTAAAGTTCACCATACTTTGTTGTTTCTGTACGAAACCTTTCGGTTTGATAATATACGGCGCCCAAGGTACTGTTCCTACGTTCACCGGGCAGCCGTTTAGATTGCTAGGTACTTTTTCTGGAAATAGTACACTGACATTTTTGTTGAATTCCCCAAACCGACAAACATCAATCACTTCGATCATATCACTGTAGTTATTCGCACAATGCTTTTGGGAAAATGGAAACCACGTGTATATCTCCGTTTGCACTGGATTTCGCTTTTGCGGAAGAAGATAGATGATATTTAGGGCCTTTTGTTTCCAGAATTTTTCAGATAAATACGTCACGACTTCTGTTGGCTTATCGAAGATTGTTGTTGTAACGACCAGAAATTTCGCGTGTGGATTCCAGGCGATATCTTTCAAAAATGGCAGTGCTGTTATTATTTCTTCTTTGGTTCGAATGTGAATGATGTAGTTGTGGCTCTTTTTAAAGAACTTGAATTTCGAATGTACATTTGTTGGTTTTCTTGTCAGTATCGACCATTTTTGTTTGTTGAATAAATCTCGCAAAAGCATTTCATCAGTGGACACAGTAATTGCGAATTGATTACCATCTATAGAAGATGATAAAAAGCTGATGATTTCACCTTCGTGAAAATGATGATCAGTGATTTTGAGTAGGCATGACGTCATCGAATTTCTCGTTCGTGAACGATGGTCGTAGATGTGTTCTAAGACTGCAGTGGATGATTCCAAAACGAGTACAACAATTACTACAGCCAATTGTATCCACATTGTACCCTAAAATAATCGTCATAAATGCCTACTATATTACTATACACGTTTGACATAAATTTGCATTAGTTTATTCGACTTATAAATATGAATTTCATTAAAATACACTGGAAATAAATAGTGAATTCTAATTAAGAATAACTCAAGATGACAGATGCTAATGCCAAGTTCATGATGGTAATTATTACCACAAGTAAGCAACACTGCTCGTGAGAGGTGAATAATTAATTCACTGCCAAAATAAGACGTCTTATAACGCCTTATACATACCTAATGCATCGAACCAAATATGTTTACAATTGCTTTTCATAGACAAGGCGAATAGATTATTCTGCACTGCTCTAGATTTAAAATGAATTACATTTTATACCTTTTCCCAGCCTAGCTTAATATTTAATGGTATATTTCAAATCGTTTCTATTTTAAAAGCTAACGTTATAATTGAGATTCGATGATTACCATTTGACTTTCGAATGATCACTCTATTTGCTGATTGCAACGTAATGCATCAAAATTATATGTTTCTAAAGGGTAGCTTACATGTGGGAAAAGCTTTAATATCACAAATCAAAAAGACGATTAACCTTTAGAACTAAACGTTCATTTATAAGATAGAATGGGTACACCTATATTCGTTAAGAATTCATTTGGATCTTATACCTAATGGTTTAACGCAGATTTTTAAACTACCAATAGGTAGGTTCTGACTGATAAACAAAATAAAAATGAATTTATGTGCGAATATCAAAGACACGAACAAGAAAATAAAAGCTTGTTTGATTTATGTATTTTATTGCTCTCGTTGTATAGCTTAGTTTATATTATATGCAAAATGGCCCTAAACTATGTGGGAGGAAGAAAATCGTTAATTTATTTTATTTTTATTAGACTGCTCGTAGCAATAATCTAAAAATGAATAAAATATTTAACAGACAGACGTTTTATAGTTATAATACGAATTGGAAAGCGTAAGTTCATGCATATGTTTGAAAGATATAAACCGAGCTTAGATACATCTCGAATGACAACTTCAAAGGATATACATTTTGGTCTAAAAGAATAAGAAAAATACCACTACGCACAGGAAAGGATAAGTATATTAATAAATCCTTGACAAAAACATATTTTACATAAAAGTAACTATAACAAAACAAAACGTAATACATATGCACATACTGCGTATGTAGTACATACATACATACATTTATAATTATATTTTTATTCGTGTGCGTAACATATTGTTGCTTGCAAAATCTCACGCAACTGTTGAATGTACAATTTTAGCCATTTTACTACTTGTTTTGTTTAATACTTGCTATGTAATATATACATACATATATACTGTAATAACTCAAAGTCTCACTAAATGTCCAAGCCTAATAATATTTAACACATGGGAAGTTACTTTGAACATAACAAAAATGTGCGTAAGCTACGGTTATACATACACACACACAAAACTAAACATTATACAGTTTCCTTGGAAATATACGAATCAATTTACACACGGGTATACGATTAATTACTTATGCTCTTCGTAGAGTACTTACAACAAAAAAGTCTTACACTAATTGCATTTTTACGTAATAATGTTCGTAAGCAATCTCTTAACGGAAAAAGAGTTTACTGCAAGCAAGTGTTTGTTTTTCAGGATCGCGTTTATGTAGTAGGAAAAATGATAAACAATAAATGTAGGTATGTATAAAAGCATCTGCAGTGTATTGCACTGGACTATATAATGTGTTTAATACTTTACTAACCATTAGTATAACTTCCCGTTTCTACGTAACCATGGCAACTTAAATAAGACATTTAAAAATTTGAATAGTACTTTTCTTGTAATCGGTAAACTTTTTGAAGAAAATTTTTAAACAAAAGTTGTGCATAATATTGATATCTTTCATTTTGAATACTAGTATATTTTCTGTAAGTGCAGCCGTTTAGGAGATATTGGAGAATTTTGATAAAATGACTAGAGTAAACATGCACTTCCGGTTTGAATATTATTTTCAAATATAGGAGGTTTTCTTCCGAGGCATATACAAGTTTTGGCTGTAGAGCGTTCACACACACATATAGACGGAATTTTAAAAATAGTCCGACTCGACTCAGGGAAGGTCAAAAAATGTATTTCCGTTAAAATCTTGATTTTTTTGTTCATGATTACAATACTTCCTTATATACATTCGTATAAGAAAGTAAAAACAACAGATATTTTATAAAGGCAAACGGATGAAGTATAAATAGCACATATCGAATAAAAATGACATAATTTATGATAAGCTCTCAGTTTTCCGCAATCAATCATCCGCATGGGCAATGCTTACAGAATAAACCACGGGCAACCCGATATCCAAATCCACAGCAGCCTTTTCGATCAAACTTTTATATTATTATTATTATTATTAGCCAACTTTCCGCTATTCATATATACCTAGTGGATATGTATTTTCAAGTGGATATAAACTAATCGAAATACAGGAATGCATATTATTGTGAGGTCTAGTTTGAAAGTACGTACTACATCCATACGTATCCACATATTGTATAACAATGGCAGATTCTTAAAATTTGTTTATTAAATTAAGCATGTATATTAAGTATCTTAAAATAATCCTTTTCGCTGAGATAAGACTTCGTACATACATACATACTACACATAGCACGTGAAAATGCCGCAAATTTTTAATCTGTTTACATTATATCTAGTCGTATTAAACAAACTACGAAATTCAATTTTTCACATCTATTTTTAATAATGTTATAATAAACACTAACGCAACAACCCATCCGTGTGATATACCTATAGCTAAGTATATGAATGAGGTTTTTGCTACGTTTGGAAACCATTTGTCGACATATACTTAGTACCTACATATTTAAATACAATTTTTGTTAAAGGGGTTAAAATAGCCAGAGTTCATCTTGCAACATACTACATAGGTTAATTAAATCTCATTGCGAATATGTTATTATTTATGTTTTACTCTTAGAGTTATTATTTAGATTATTCGAATTTGATTTCTGACATTTTAATCGCGTTTGCGATAGATTGAGTATTTGTTCATGAGACGTCACTACTAGAGGAGATTTTTAATTTTAATTTTTTTGTTGAACAGATTATCTTGTATATTATTTTGGTTTGGTGCTTAAGAAGAACAAACATAATATACTAATACTTTACTGTTAAATGTCAAGGAAAAAAAAAATATATATATATATATATATATATATATATATATATATATATATATATATATTTATAAAATGATAAACACTTGTAAATATAACGTTATATAACCCAGACAACAAATGTGGCAGTGCAGAAGTGAATTAGTTGATGTTTTAAAGAAGAAAATAAAACTCCAGTGTCACATGAGTCCAACAAATATATGAAGATTTGATGTAATTAATGATTGACTTACTTCAGGATGGCATTGTCTCCGTATGTCAAACACAATAATATTTCAAAAATAATAAACTACGACCCGAAACAGAACACACCAAAGTTAGCCGAAAACTGAATGCACGGAACGGGTACGGGGAAGCTGTCGAACTCCATGGCAACGGACCGGCAATTCCAACCGAATCGAGCCCTCTCACAGAGACGCCAACAACTACGGTCATTTTACGCATGCACCTTCTACACATGCGTCAGCTATTACATTTATTTCTAATATATTTATTACTTTTAACTTCAATGCATTTCACTTGTTGCAACAAAATTACAACTTTAGGACATGTTGAACAATACATTTGACATTATTATAGTAACATAATATAAAATATAGGTACTTACATCTGCGCATCTTAGCACGACACATATACATACCAATATAACCGAAATTGGTAACACAATTTGAGACACAACTGAAACACATGCTTTATTTAATTAACTTCATATTTACCTATATATGTATTTTTTACTCACAACTGAAGCACGTTAGAACAAAAAAATATATATACGATAAAACTAGGTACCACGAAAATATATATATATTTTTTTAATATATATATTCATCGCATTATATTTACAAAACATTAACCACCCAACACGGTTTATAAGTGGCTTTTATAAATGTTCAAAATTAATATTTGATATTTAAATATTTAAAAATGAAATATGTTTTATATAAATTGATTTATCAATGAAAATAACAGCAGGGTAGGTGTAAATAAAAGGGTAAAAGAGAAACATACCAAGTCTATAATCATGCCTTATTATTGACCAGATTTCTTTTACATAAAAGACAAACGTATTTTTTATTTGTTTGTTTCTTTAAATTATTATTAAGTACATTAATTTGTAATAAAATCTCTTTTAAATATAATTGGCTTCACATATCACACTAGAGAGGGTTATGAGTAGGGCGGGCTATAATTAGAAATGCAACATCAAAATTGACGCCGATCTGATGACGAGAAAAGGCAATTTGCTATGCAAAGCCAATCGTGGAACTTAGTAACATTGGATGGTTTCATCTGAGTCGATAGAAGTTTTAAACATAAAAATCATCAAACATTACACAACGCTAATCAATCGATTGATTATTTTAATAGTTTGTATTTTTTATTCATTTCAAATAAATACTTACTAGGTATAGTAAAGAATATTTGATGATTTTTAATGACAAAGATAAATGTATAATAATCAACATGCTTATAAATCTTTTATATCACACGACACTTAAAAAATGTAGCTGTTTTCGTTTTTCACGTTTTGAGAAAACACATTTATTTGCGATACTGCACTGTTTGCCGCTTTCATAAATATAGTATCTAGTTCTGGTTGTTCATAATCTCTCTTTATATTTACCATTTTAGAATTATTTCCAAAACAAATTGCCATCTTGTTTTAATAAATTATTTTAATAAAGGTATACATATATATATATATATATATATATATATATATATATTTAACATTATATAATCGTACAATACAAATTATATTTTAATTTGACGATATACCATTAAAACAAAATGGCAGATTCGTTCAGGTCACCCGAATTCACAAACTATATTGACACTCAAAAATACTGTTTCATTTTTATGTATCTCTTCACCTAATTCAAAATTTGCTGTAAATGTGAGTAAATCTCATATTGCATTTATTTCGAATTTCTCACAATCATATATCAAAACAAATACATGTGTAATTCAAAAATGATGATATTGTGCATTCATTTCGGCAATTTATACAAAACAAACGTTATTTCAAAGTTATCCAAAATGTCTAAACGGTTAGGATTGTCATCATATGAGACCGTGATTTTGACGAGTACAAAATTATTTTTTATTATTAACATTTAAATGAATGGCATGTGATGTTTTATTAATTTTGATTTTTTCAATAACATCGTTTGATATTTTTCCCGGCAGATGTATGAAGGAAAATATAGACAACATTTACCAGTTTTTTTTTGAAATATTACTCGCAATTTTAGTAGGTAATAGAATTTGAAAAAGTACAAAGTTTACGCTTTTGCTGCCATTAGTTGGTAACGCGTTTAAAGCCACGTGATATTGACCAAGGTAATTGCTTTCGTTTTAATTTAAAATATTTTAGTTGTACATAAATATTTTAGAATGAAAAAGCTTTATTAAAAATATGTATAACTGTACTTTTGATTGATACTTGAAAACAAAAGTATTTTCGCTGCAAGCCCACGATTTGTTCTAAAAAATGTCAAAATAAAAATTGACAAACAGGGAAGAACAATTTGATGCCATAACAGTTTCTATGCCGTCAATGTCCGGACTTAATAGTTTATAGATATTATGCTCACACCAAAATATCGCACTAAAATGTATTGGTCTATACGAATAATTTTTAAAAAACTCTGAATCTCGAAATTATAAGTAGTTTTATAAAAAAAAAACTTATACAAAGTCATTCATTTGATTATATGTATACAGAGATTCTATAGACGGTCATTGATTTCAAAATTTCTCCAAAATATGTAATACGTTTATTATATTGTTGGAATTTCGCCGATGAAATTCTCTGTAAAATTACGATACACTATTGCCAAGAAATGTAAATCGCTAATAAATCTGAAGGATCCGCAATACTCGATATACTTTTTATATCATTATCACCTGTTGCATGTCAAACGAAATTAGCACCAAAACACAATCAAACATCTTTTGAATATTATAAGCATATGATATGACAAGGAGTCCGGACTCTATAAATTCTAGCCGTTTCTTTCAAACATTTAACAAAATAATTATTCCATTGTTTTATATTCATTGCTGTATGTACTTATTATTATTATCAAAGATATGTGAAAAACAGGTTTTTGGTTTCAATAAAAATAGAGCTTTCATTTTATAAATAACGAAATAAAATATATATTTTAGACGTTCAAAATTAATTTTTTAATATCCAACATAAAACATGACAAATAAATTCATTTAAAAATAAAATATAAATATATTTTCAAACAATTTTTTTGTAAAAGAAATAAAATTTACCAAAAGAAGATAATTGTCAACGAAATTGACTGATTGCAACAAATATGTATGTAGAGAAAGCGATTTATTATTATCATTTTCTTTCTTATTTTACATTGGTTGTAAGTGTTTTACTTACAAAAGTAAATGCATAATAAGTGAATTTTAAAATCGCTGTTGTGTGTGCGCTTGAACAGATTGGTTTGATTGTCGACCACTAGGTGGTAGGGCAGGTACCTTAGACCTGCAATCAAAAGGTCTACATATCATGAAATCTTTCGTATAAAAACAAATGTACACGTTTATTCAACAAATGGGTAGGTTAATTAAACTGTTTAAATAATACATTAAATTTACTAATTTATAATAAGCGTAGATTGTACTAAAATATACAGAAAAAGTTGAATACATTTTGATTGTATGTACCAACAAGAAGCTCAAACAAACAACATACTCCTTACTCAATTATATTAGTTATACAAAAGATTCCCATTTTTATAAATGTATTCACACTTAAAATGAACTAGTGAGCTATACATACATATAGAAGAAAATCATGATATGCATTTATAAGAAAATAAAACAAACAAATAAACAAGAAATATCTTACCTTGGCTTTCGAACTTTATGAGAGCGACCAGCACTATTATCAGAAACGGATTGACTTGTATTAGGTTGACGATACGGTTGCCGATACATGGGTGGCTGTGCGCGATTAGTTACCAGTTGCATATCTCCTATAATAAAACATAAAAGAATAACTTATAGAAGAGCACATCTATAATAATAATAATAATAAAAATGTTTGTTGTTGCATATTTACTACATACCTGGTACTATACAGGGCATGCCATGATATACAGCCGGTCCCATTGAGTAACGTTGATTTCTATCGCCTGGAGCCACTTGTGGATATTCCGGTCCTGGTGTTGGGGATCTACTGGTTCGAATGTTTATAGGTGGACTAGCTCGAACCCCTGCTAGCTGCACAATCAGAACAATTCCATTCACATATACTCGACGCCCAACAATTCAATTAAACAAACTTACAGGCCTAAATATCACCGAATGCGGCACATAATTTGGTGGATAACCATAGCCCATATTCGGAGGCGTATCAGGCGGTGTGCACTGTCTGTAATTCAATGTCGGATTCGTATTCGGAAAATAACCAGTAATTACAGTATTTGCAGGTGAATTTGAACCGCCACTACTAGGATTCGAATGTTGCGCCGGTACAAATGGTTGACCTTGTAATTTTTGCGTCGTATATTTATTATTACTTTTCGGCGTATTTCTAAATTGAGGCGGTCTGCTATCGAAACCACTGGTCATATTGGTATAAGCAGGATTACTCTGATTATAACACTGATTCGGTGGAGTATGCGGTCCATAATTCGACGTTGCATAACTAGAAGTCGTAGAATTCGGTGTAGCTGAATTTGATGGATAAGCAGTAGGATATCCATGAGAATATATAGGATTGTGAGTGTACACAACAGGATTGGGATTTTGGATATAAACTGGATTTGTTGGATTTGGTTGTTGACTTGGATAAATCATTTGCATTGGTGGATTTGTATACAACGGCACCAAATCAGTATTTTGATGGACTGGTGCGGGATTTGGTATATAATTTGTTGGGTAACCGGTCGATACGTATGTTGTGCCTTGCGTCTGTCCCTGTACAGGAATTTGAACAGAGTATCGTTGTGGATGTGCTAGTTGTTGTTGTTGTTGTTGCTGCTGTTGTTGTTGTTGCTGTTGTTGTTGGTGGTGGTGTTGTTGTTGTTGCTGCTGTGGATGCGTAGCCGCAGGGGGTTGATAGTAAGTGACTGGTTGTTGTTGGCCCCAGTATGTACCGGAAGGAGTTTGATAGCCGACTGGTTGAGCTGTACAGGATGGTTCTATTGCCATGTTTACGAAGTAACCAGGTAGTTCCTGTACAGAGCCATCCTAAAATAAATGTAATCATCTCAAAATTGTGATTTTCTCTTAAGAATAAATTTATGGCATATACACACATATGGAAGGGGTAAATAATTGAAAAATAAATTCAAACTACTAACTGGTCGGTTTTCATATGGCGGCGGTACAGCATACGGCGAATAAACCATTCCAAGCGGTGGTTGATAAACAGGCATAGAACCATCCGGTCCTGGCACATTTGGCGAAACGTAACCGTTCGAGTACACTGAATAGGGTTGAATGGGGGGGATCGGGCCAGTGTTGTCCATGGGTGGCGGGGGCACATTAGTCATGTAACTGGTATTGTTATGTGGTGGTTGCATAGGTGGTGTAATCGGTAAGCTAGGGGACGTGGAACTATTAATCAAACACGATTTGTTTTTGAGTGGCGAGGCAGTGGCTTTCGATTTTTGTTTTTTCGGTGATAATGATCGTTCTTTTACGGGAGACTTTTGTAGTGGAGTTGCCTTGGGTGGAGCCGGTGGCGTATTTGATGGAGTTTGAATGCCAGCTGGTGGATTTGATGGGTCGAAATGGTAAATAGAGCCGTCTTGGTTTGTATACGGTTGGCCAGTCTGCGGATTGATGAGCACACTGCCTTTTGGTACACTTTGCATATCTGTAACAGCCCAAACAATTTGGCTAGCGTCCCCCGTCGGTGTAGAACATCTGATAGCAGTTGACTCTTGTTCCTTATCGGTTTGTTGCGCTTGTTCAACTGTTTCTTCTATAATGTGGGACACAAGCAAACAAATTTATAAGCTGATGAATACACACATTCACGCCATCGTCTTACCAGAAGCGTCAGACAGTTGATGCGGCGTCGCTGTTGGTGATGGCGTGATCGAATCGGAACGTTGTGACTGGGACTTGTAACCGGAACTGGATGGACTAAGTCTCCATGATATCGTACTAGTGGATGAATCTTGTTTGGTGAGCAAACGTGGACCGGCACTATGAGTTGATGTGACGCTATCACCTCGTGTTAATACAGACACTGCCCCACCGTACCCTCCAAAACTGTAACTTTTTGCGACAACACATGGACGTAATGTCTCATTTTTCCCATCTACCGATTGCACCTATAATTAATTATTCATGAAATACATTCAAATATACGCGATTCTCTTCGTTTATATGCGTTTACCTTAAGAAGCCTATTTTGTTTAATATTTTGAGGTTCTGGCGGTAGCAATCGAATCTTAGCACATTCATTATCCGGCCATGGTACTTCGGCCCAATTGAATTCTTCCTGAGAACTGCAGTCTTGCATCTACAAAATAATTAAGCACAATCACAAGTTACGAATATCATAAAAAAAGAAAGAAATACAGACAGTGCCATCCTTGAATATTCTTCTGCGTACTTTCTCATACTCCTCTTCACGTTCCTCGAAGCTTTTACTTCGCCGATTGTCAAATTGTCGATCGGGACTTTTATAGTTACAATCTTCGAAACTGTTCGAATCTCGCTTAAGTATTGAACGGCGTGGTTCTTCAGGAAACAACAGATCCTCACGAATGTGATCCTTGAACCGCATCTCTGGTAACCGAGTGTTCTTCGTTTTGTTCACTATTACACATTTCCCTGATATTTCGATGTTGTGGTCCAAGCCGAAATACGCGGCACAACGATGGACAAGCATTCGCTGGTAACTCGACATTGGAGGGAATTTAAAATGAGTTTTACTAGAAAATAAATGCAGTTTTTTATTTTTATTTTCAAGAAGCCTATTTTGTGATCTTACACTTTATCTTTGGCTAAACTGACTAGTTCCTGTTCAATTTTGAGCATCATGACTCGATCCTTGGCATTTTTATTAAGTGTTTCGAGTATGAACTGAGTTAGATCGATACCCGTTGTGTCAGTGTATTGTTCCGTGCTACTATCTAGAAACAACAAAATAGTAGTATATAGAAGTATAAGATAAGATCGGAAACCAGATGCAATCCAGTAAACTAAGACTGCAAGTTTGGGCGACGAATAAAATGCTTACCACGAGAAAGACACGGAGATGTGGACGAACTCCCCTCGAAGCTGCCCTGGGAAGAACCTTGGTGGCGTAGTTTATGTTTGATACTAGCCCTACTCACTGTCAACGTATTATTTGAACCGTGCGATGATGTGACACTGTTATTTACTACTATGACGTTATTATTGTTAATATTATTACTATTATTATTATTATTATTATTCAAGGTTCGTTCATTATTTTTCGAGCATTTTGTACAATTCTGATTGAAACAATCACATATGTAATGGCTTTGTTCGTTCCTGGTACGAGTATTATTATCTACGTTTCGTAGAGTATCCGTTGGTTTGCCAGCAACACAATTGTTTTGAAGAAATGAAGTTGGACTAGAATAACTGTTCGTTTCCTTATCTATCATATCACTAGTAGTAGTAGTAGTAGTAGTAGAGATTTTTGTCACAGCACAATTAAGAACAGTTTTACTGTTGTCATCACACTTGCTTTTAGAGAAGACATCACCGACATTTAAATCTAAGTTATGTTGTGGCGGTTGTGCATTGCCGTTAAGTTTTCTAGTTATGGCAGAGTTGAGTGCGTCTTGTGTTCGAACTGTCGTTGTCGACAAATCATTCGCCGCTGCTCTTCTTGTGTCTGAAACGCATACAGCATCCTCTTGCATCGGTGTGTGATTGGCTGAATCGCCAATGGACGTGGTTTGATAGATTGATGAGCCAAGAACAATCGTAGTTGGTGAACATCGAGATGAAAGCGTACTGCCATCGGTTGGTGAGCGGCAAGGGATATTTTGAGGTGTCGGTGACGAATGATTGAAAATCGGCGACGTGGAATGATTGGGTGATATCGCGGGAGAGGAGATGAGGTTTATGCATGGAGTTGGTGTCGGCTCACGTGGTGGAGATGTTTCTTCGCGCATTGCATGACTTCGTACCAGTACTTTTAATTTTGAATTTTGCTGCAAAAAAATTATATGTAAAATACCACACATAAGTACCATACATAAGTAGCTCTTGCTTACTCTGCCACCTCGCGGTGGTGTAACTTGGGTGTCCTGGTGTGGCATATCCGACGATTCCCGTTGTTGTCCGCGACCCATACCCCTGGTGCGTTGCATGCTACCTGCTGCTGCTAAGCACGTTGAGATATTTTGGTCTAACGTGATTATGGAACTGCAAACTGTCAAACATGTGTAGGTACGTATATTTCATATTCATTTCATCATTTAGGAAAACATATATGTATGTATGTACATATAGGTAAATCAGATTCTTTACGAAATTATCTCATCGTAACTTTAAACAATGAAACTACGTATTTGATATGGTGATTTCGAAACAGAATAAACCACGCTATAAAATATAGGTATAATAATTATAAAGTTTAAATAAGCAAACCGTCAACCTTAATAGGTGTAAATGTATGTATGTGTTGATTATCTGCGGTTGTAAATCATTTAAAAAATGCTTGTTACTCTCTTTTACGTAGTAATAAGTAAGTATTGTAATCATGAAAAAGATTTTAACGGAAATACACCTTTTGACCTTCCCTGAATCGAGTCTGACTATTTTTGGAATGACGTCTGTGTGTGTGTCAGTGTGTATATTGCCATAGTTACATAGGTATGGAAAATTATATATAGGTAATAAACTGCATCTACTATGCATGTCATGTTTTTTTTATAAATCTGACAGTAAACTAACTTTACAATTTTATTGTACATAATGAATAAAATATTTTCTTGAAATTTAAACATTTTATATTTTAATTTAATTTTAATCAAATCAAAATATACTGACTACGTAAAAGAAAATTTAGGGTCAACACATGGCCGATGTTTTATAATAGGCGACAGACAAGTATTAACATATATGTATTCTTTTTGCACAAAATCTCAGTTTAAATTCATGTTCTTCTTCTGTCTACTCAACGTATGGTATACGAGATAGACAGAGCAAGAACATGAATTGAAATTGAGCTAAGCCGAGTTGTTGTGTAAAAAGAATTTAACTATTGCTTCCAGAAAAAAAAAAAGAGAAATTAGGGTAAATCTAAACAAGGGTGTTGTATTTGTTTGAAGAGTTATTTATGTACGTACTAACATTCCAGCGTTGCCATGTGTTCAGATCAGGTCATAGGCTCACAATATAGAGGGCCAATGCAACGGCAAAAGCTTCGGCGGCGGCGGCGTACAACACTTACTCGGGTAGACAAACATTAGGGAGCAGCACAACTGAAAATAAAATACATACATATCATCATGCCATTTTTGTTTATAAGCACATCAACAACTACCTATAGCATTAGTAGTAATTAATTCCATCAATAATTATTATGACATCGTGAATCATTTCATTATTTAGGTAGGTATATCGGTGTGGTAAAAAATATATAATACATTTCACAAGCAAAATGTGTATATATGTTTATTATTACGTTTTAATATTGACTAAGCAATTTATTCAAGATTATTAATGCAACATTATTCAAACATACCTATAGATACCTAAGTATTTTATGACAGTTTTTATACAATTTATAAGTTGTTCATTATTTAATTTTCTTACTTAATTGAAGCTTTTGAGCTCAACCACACAAACAAAATATCGACAACAGAGCCTAGACATAAAATCATCATCAGTAGATTTAATATAATTGCTTTGTAGATAGCATCCGAAAACAGCTTAATGCGGCCACAACAATGTTAAGGTTGACTTTTATTGAAAATCAATTGGATACCATATCAAAAGCTAGCCGACCAACAACTATAGAACAGCTGATTGCATGCAAACAACGAATTATTCGGTGCGAAATTCTCACAATAACGCGAAACTCCATTTGCATGCACTTGTTTTCTTGTTCTTTTTCAAGGTTGAATCATATGCGACAAATGTATGAAAATCATTGAAACCAATTCATTTTCTATAAATACCTAATTTATTTCAGGGTAAATAAACTATCTAAACTTAAGAGCATATTTGTATTGCATTCATCATTCGATATGATTCGTTACCTCTCGTTAAATAAAGGTAACTGTGCAAAACAGTGACAAGTTTAAAAGAGCGCCATTCTGAAAAGTTTAAAAATAATCATTTTTTGACTTAGACTTTGCTAATACATCTTATTAAATGGACATGTATAAAAGAACTTTTCAATATTTTATCATCAACTAGTATAGCACTGTTTTATTTACCTATATGATGTAAATAAATCTAGGAGAATATAACATACATACATACATACATAAACACAACAGAAATGCATCCATAAATAAATAATAGGTATATCCAGCATCAGTTGGCACATAACAAAGAGATATATCTTCATAGATCATTTTTCTATTTTTGTAATAACAAAACAACTATCATTTCTAACAACAAACGCACCTTCTGCTTAGAACTAAATAGTTCCAATGCAGGCCACTTCAGATTTGTGTATAGCATAAAAAAAATTAAGAGGAATATAATAATTTAAAAAAAAAAGTAAACTAAGCGAATTCATCTTGTTTGAAACTAAAATAAACATTTGCTGCGGCAAATACAACAAAGAAATTCAATAAATGCTACTATAACACTAGCATAACTTGTAAAACACACATAACAAACAAACAAAAACTAACCATAACTAATTACTGTACAAAGAATCAGAAGCGCCGTCACATTTCTCAGAAGAGTTTTGAGTAACCCATATATGAAAATAGCGTGCACATCTTGATGAGTAGCTCACTGAAACTGAACAACCAATGATGCTCATTGTATAACACGCGGTTTCTATTGGCGCTGACTGGTGGCGCTATAGCTCCGATCACTGGCGACGCTGTGAACTAACCAGAGAGAGAAGTGCAGCAGGCAGGCAGGCAGTAAGCCAGCCAGCCAGCAGCAACAACAGAACAGCAAGGAGAAGGAAGTCTATGCTCTCTGTACTGTACTGTACTGTACTATACTATACTGGTACTGTACAGTGTGGATGTAGGGCATTGTGTCAGATCAATACGCGACGGGGTCGTGTCGGTGTGCCGGGACCCAAACAGCCGTCTCTCCCGCGTTGAGTTGCGATACTATACGATGCGATGATGCTTTACCGTAGTATGTAATGTACATATACTGCCGGATTGTTCCTCACTTGGTACATCAATCATTCATGTGTTCATTCCTTTATTAAACCACGATTATCTGCTTTGGTTTGTACTAATGATCTTGTTTCTAACAAAAAGACTTCAGATGTATTTCTTTTCTAGCCGCGGTTCATGATTTATTATATTCAGATAGAAGGGTGGATATAAGCAATGATTCGTTCGGGATAAGAAGTGTAATTTGATGAAAGCTGGCGTGTAAAGAACGTTTCCAACATATGTAGGTAGGTATATGAATAATAACTTGAATTAATTTTTGTTATAACCTGATTGAGTCACAAAGTAATAATATTTATTATGGCCATTTGATCAAAACAAAGTACATACATAATATGCTACTTTGAAAGGCTATTAAACTTGCTGATGTAATAAAAATTGAAAATCTCTTTTCCTATAACAAGTTTCAAATTGAAAAGTTCTCCTGTACCAATTTCAGTGTCAGCTTCAAAACAACAGAGACGAAACTTTTGTTTCGCTACTACACATAAGTTATACCTACATTAAGTAAACTTATTTAGAATTCTATTCCAATCCATTAAGTAAGTATAACATACATATACTCGTATGTAGGTATACTTGACTGAAAATGTTTGGAGTATTCTACGAACATAGTATGTAGTTGAGACTTAAAGATACTCAGAATCTCTACATATACCTAACGACTATTTTCGTCGTAAAAGTACTCAAAATATATGTTGTAATCGGATTTAACCAATTCGCTCACCGAATAACAGTATTCAGTCTAGCTAAAGTCTACAAAAAAAATTACTTTTTCATGATAAGAATAGTCATGTATCATATGAGAATCAACTCTATTTAGTTAGCAAGTAGCAGCATAAAAAAGTATGTAGGTACCTTTGTTATCAAAAACAATGAACAATTTGTGATTAAAGACAGCCTTGAGAATAGATTTTACTATTTAAGTTAGATACACATTAAGATATTCCATTGTTTCATTTATATTTGTAAAAAATATACCTACATATCTACTCATATGACGCAAGTTTCTGGCTATTTAATCCAAACCTTCTAATTTAGTGCTAGTGGTGCAATTGGCCGTATTCATTACATCAACAACAACTGAAACACAAATAGTGCTATTAATAGGTGCCTATAGAAAATTATAATATAATACATAGAAAAGATGATATAATTTACCTGAATAAAAATAAATAAACACCACATCACTATAAGTATGTGTACGTAGCTACCTTCACTACTTAAGTATACAAAAATATTCTAAAATTTAACTAAGGTAGTATACAAAATAAAAACAACAATCGCAGCCAGCACGATTGTAGAAGTGAGTTGGTTGGTTGGTTGGTAGCGCCCGCGCCACCTAGCACCTAGCCTCAACGAACGAACATTGCCGGAGCAAGTGAAAACCACGACTAGCACTAGCTAATCCAAACAAACTATCTAACCAACCAAAACGCCACCACTTCCCCGGAGTCCAGACGCTGGATACGGTGCGCTAGGTATTCGATCATTATATACATACATACATACATACATAGGTAGTACGTACAAATATCGACTTGGGACGAAACCATCAGCGCTTGCAGAAAAACACCCGTACTCACGCTTCTATAACGCGGACTCTAATTATATTTGGTTTCATCCAAGTATATACCTATACTTATGTATGTAATACATACATACGTTCGAGAAACTAACAAATTAATAAAAGAGACTATTTAAAATTTCAAAAAAGTATTAAAACACCAATAAAGAATGTATGTATGTATGTACCTATAACAATCTCTGTAATACACCGACATTGATACGATACTTGGTATAAGTGTGATCTTTAACAAGATCTATGCGGTCATATGAAATGAGTCACACAAAGTGGGGTGGTACTACTGAAAAGTGGTGCCGATGTAAAAGCGCGCGCGAGGAGGCACGTGCTAGACTCGCAGGGGGGCCACAACTGATGGTTGTCGGTGATAGTCGAAGGAAACACCAATAACAACTTTCACGCCAAGGTCATTCACGAGTCTAGTTCTGGAAACAGTGGATCCGGCAGACCAAGGGTATATTATATACATACATATACATATATGTATATACTGACGATGATTGAACAGCTAAGAAAATGTAGGGAAATAAAGATATCGCGTTTTTGTTTTAAATTATCAGGAGATTTAGGTGGATGGAAATGATTCTAACAGAATAAGAGAATATATGTATGTATGTTGACTATAAATGAAATGAAAGAAGCAAATATGTTCATCATCAGAGATTTTAAAGAAGGCGTAAGCTGTAGTACCACGATTATAAAATAATCTTATTCATTTCCAGTAATGTTATTAATAGGTTTACTTTAACATGTAGATATTTATTGAACAGAATAATATACCTACATACCTATGTTTATGCGTATGTATGTAGGTGTAATAATAATAATATTAAGATAGTTTTATAAGATTTTTGATTAGTTCACATCTAATAATAAAATAAATATGTATGTTGTGATTTAACTGGAACGGAAATAAAATTATTTTGCAGTGTTTTACGACGTACGGCCCTGTGTAAAATCAAGTCAACCATGGAAAAAATAATGAAATCAACTACAAAAATAACCAAGCGTTTTATATTAGGTATAGCAAACCGATTCGCTGGTGATGTGATGTGATGTGTGATACACCACGTACCGGCACACGCGATTTTCACATGCGATGTAGTCCGCCTGCACAACACATGTGAATATTTTCATAGAGCGAAAATCTATTTGCGCATTTTAAACAATCACTAAAATACCTACATATCTTCTTCTTCATGTTGTTGTGCCTGAGATGGTATGTATGTATGAAATAGAGGAGGTTTATTTTATTATTTTACCAGCAGATGAACGTATAAACAACAGGACACAGTCAAAAATAGTCAACAATATCAATACGTTTACAATAGGTATACCTATATGTGGCACGGTACCGTATATTTATTATGATACATTTATTATTTTCTGCTTATCGCCAGTTTTCATAAACGCAAATTCATACATACATATATAAGGCGTATTATTGTATTCTATTTTTTTTAGTAATATATACAATTGTAAAAAAATATTTATTCAAAAATGTTGCAAATTTAAAATGTATGAATCAAAAATGTTCCTATACTTATTCCAAAAGTGGCAAAGCTGTTCGTTAATAAGATGTATGTATGTATGTATGTATCTAACCATGACATTAGTACTTTTGCAACTTTGCTCTACCATACCGTCAACACACTAAAATTGAATTAGGTAGGTATATAGTTTGCGGGGGCGCTCTCATAATCAGGTTACACGCTTGTTAGTTGACCCGAAATAAAAGTTGTTCCGACGTTACGAAAATAGTATTCTGTTCTGTACTGTAGGTACTGCGATATATGCGCCTGCGACACCGACGCTCCTATCACAAACGGTAGCCAAACTAATCACGGAAGGATCAGTACACGGCCGGTCTTCGAAGAAGCCTTCTTACACTACTGATTAATTAATTTATTAAATTCATCGTTGATAATTACTGGCACGGGAATTCCACTAAGATAAGACTAGTTTATAATAAAACGTGATGGTTTCCGACTGGCCATTCTCTTATCTGTTTTCGTAACACTTTTGTAGATAGAATGGACACACGAAATATCAGACAGCTCGGTCAAGGATTTTCGCTTTGGTCCAATCGATCTTTATAGGCAAACGATAGCGCTGCACTGCACTCCATAATAAAATAGTCATTCGCAAATCCTAATTCGTAGAAGAAACTTGCATGTCAAGAACTCTTAATGTTGGTGAGAAAATTCTTTACTAGAACTGATTGAATTTCTAGGAACCGAAGCAAAGCGAAAATATTGCAAAAAGGCGCCCTTGAAAAGTCACCGATACATGAGCAAAGCTTTGGAAACAATTTTCCGTGTCAGTTCTAACATCATGCTATTATTTCCCTATTGCACTATGACGTGTTTGTAACAACAACGGATGGCGATTATAGCAGCCAATACCTACATATTTCTTATTTTGCGAAAACATCACGAACATCTCCGCAAATCGATCTAAATGTCAAGGTGAACACTATTTTAGTTTAATCAATACTTTTTTGGTACCAACGCAATGTAACAGCAATTAAAGACATTTATATACCTATGTAGGTAGAACCTATTACTAGAATATGGATAACAACAAATAGATAAAATTATACAATATGATCGCATTATATTTATCTTCGTATTTTATAAAAGAATTCATTTAGGTGGGTAATACATTTCAGGAAAACCAAACTGGCCTTAATTGATTTCGCAGGAAATTCAGTGACACATTTCGAAATGATTAAATCCGAATAAAAAATGAAGCTTGATTTCCTCAAACATGTATGTAGATATCGTATATTATTTAAGGTTATTGATTATTTATAACAGATACCTATGTACATACATACATACATACATACATACGTAGTATATATGTATGTACAGTCGGGATCTTAAGTCTTGTCCCCCCTAGATTGACACCTACGGTCTCGCAACCAGCGTTGCATGATTTTGATGCAAGCTACGCCGCACGTACAAAAGCAGTTAAATTACGTAGGTCGAATCCATATCGTTCTCTTATTATGGTAGGGGGGCTGTTATCATTGCTTAGTCATAAATAACATTTTATTAATACATACATAATGATGAATGTACTAATGAATGTAAGAAATGTTTGATTTGAGTTTTGTTTTGAATCAACTTCACATGCGCGAAAATATAAATGCTTATTACTCTATTTCGGCCTTAATGAAATCAAACTGTTTAGTAGGGTATAAATTATGTATGAAAAGAGATTTTCAATCTTTATTTGACACCATGAACATTTTGATGTTGTTAGTAGCCAAACAATTATCTTTATTTTTAGGGCACAAATTGGCACAAAATTATTAGTTTAAAAAACATCCAAAAATAAATTATTTTATTGTTTATAACTCTGGACCTAATAGGAATAAAAGATTAATTATTTCGGCACAAATAGGCTCAAATTTGGCACATATTACATACATACGTAGATATATTGAAACTGATTGTATAAATTAAATCAATATAAATAGTGCTGTGAATCGATCATGTGACCACGGTCATGACCAAAATGACCGTCACTGGTTAAGTAAAAATTACACAATATTTCAAATGACCGGCATTTGACCAAATATACTTATAATTTTTATTGAATTTTTACTGTTTTTTACATTCACATGTTTGAAATCATATATTAGGTATACCTAGTTATGTTTTCTTCAAAAGTTAAGTAAGTTAATTAAATTTGCATATTTAAGGATCTACAAAAGTAAAAATAGAGTTAAAATTTAAAAAAAAACGGCGTTCTTTTAACATTTTTTTTTAAATTTATTAAATTATAATATATTTAATAAATGACCGTCAAATTTAAATGTTTGTGTAAGTATTAATAATTGTAAATAATATCTGTTTTGGCTAAACATGATTTGTTTTCCTATAAAAACTAATTCATGTGAAATATTTAGACATACTTGATTGCTATGGAAACGTCTCTGATTTATCAAATGCGGTTTTCTTACAAACAATAGCTATTCATATCTTCAATATTTTTCATTTTGAATTTAATAATTTTTTTGTAAATGCAGCCATCTTGGTGATACTGAAAAAACATTAAGAAGTGTGCTACAATGCCCTAAATGTAATCAGATAGCATAAAAACCACAGTAAACTTGTTAAAATATTTTCGATTATAAAAAAAAATCATTAAGGACAATAACAATTTAGTTATTATGAAATGATTTATAAACAATTTTCGGTTTGTATTTAAATCATCATAACATATTTGGCCTACACCTGTTATACTATGCATTGTTATAAAAAGTTAAATTATGTGTTTGAATTTGATTAAGATTATTGCAATATTTTGAGTTGAAATAATGAAATATACTTTAATAATAAAATGTTTCAAAATTATTATCAAACATCTGCGTATATGCACTGCTGAGTTTGCATATAAAATAAATCCCGGTAAACTTGTAACTATCTGTAAAAGACATTTCTTATCTCTCTGGGGAAAATAGATACGGGAATGAACGGCGAGCAATACATGTAGATAATTTCGCCGTGCATACGTCACGTATTGCAAGATCCTGGTTTGAATACCAGCCCAATATAATTTGTTCAAATGACCAGCAAAATCTCTGGACTTAAATTCCATAAAAAATATTTGGTGCACGGACGGAGGCTAATTTGGACCAGCTTGTCCAGAATACTTAGGATAGTTTACGGGGACAAGAAGTGTTTGATAATACTGGGTCAATTATTAAATATATTATAATTTAATAAATTAAGGGCCGATCTTATAAACAATATCCATCATTAAAATGTATTCCTCAGTTAAAATAAACAATATCGAATCACTTATGAGAAAATATCATTGCTGTCAGTTTATTTTTAAATTTAGTTGCCAAGTAAAACATAACGGTAGATTAAATTGTTTATTTATCGGCCCTAAAAATTGTTAAAAGAACGCTGTTTTTTTTTTAAATTTTAACTCTATTTTTACTTTTGTAGATCCTTAAATATGCAAATTTAATTAACTTACTTAACTTTTGAAGAAAACATAACTAGGTATACCTAATATATGATTTCAAACATGTGAATGCAAAAAACAGTAAAAATTCAATAAAATTATAAGTATATTTGGTCAAATGCCGGTCATTTGAAATATTGTGTAATTTTTACTTAACCAGTGACGGTCATTTTGGTCATGACCGTGGTCACATGATCGATTCACAGCACTATTTATATTGATTTAATTTATACAATCAGTTTCAATATACCTACGTATGTATGTAATATGTGCCAAATTTGAGCCTATTTGTGCCGAAATAATTAATCTTTTATTCCTATTAGGTCCAGAGTTATAAACAATAAAATAATTTATTTTTGGATGTTTTTTAAACTAATAATTTTGTGCCAATTTGTGCCCTAAAAATAAAGATAATTGTTTGGCTACTAACAACATCAAAATGTTCATGGCGTCAATAAAGATTGAAAATCTCTTTTCATACATACTTTATACCCTATAGTAAACAGTTTGATTTTATTAAGGCCGAAACAGAGTAATAAGCATTTATATTTTCGCGCATGTGAAGTTGATTCAAAACAAAACTCAAATCAAACATTTCTTACATTCATTAGTACATTCATCATTATGTATGTATTAATAAAATGTTATTTATGACTAAGCAATGATAACAGCCCCCCTACCATAATAAGAGACCGATATGGATTCGACCTACGTAATTTAACTGCTTTTGTACGTGCGGCGTAGCTTGCATCAAAATCATGCAACGCTGGCTGCGAGACCGTAGGTGTCAAGCTAGGGGGGACAAGACTTAAGATCCCGACTGTACATACTACATATACCTATTATAGGCCTTGGTGAATGTTCGTATTAATATGAATTTATGTTCCCATATTTATATTTCATTAGCTATATACATACATATCTATACAAAATGTGATGCGACCTCATGCTTTTAAAAGACGTAGGTATATATAAGCACAGATAATAAGTATAGGTATGTATGTACATACATACGTACATACATAGATGAAACTTCAAAAATGTAACACCAACAAAATATATATAGGTATGTATGTAGTACATACCTATGTTCATTTAGGCAGATGTTAAAGAATTGTGTGACCTTTAAAGCTGCATATCGATTATGAATTAAGTGCTGAAGTGAAAAACTAGATGACCAACCAAATGAGTCACTAGAAAATCCAAGAATAGTTTATTACGCAAATGATTTCCATGATGATGATGATGATTAATATCAGAATGTCTACAGCGATTTAATCCACCCCCAAATGAAACAAATTGCACGATAATTATTATGGTATGTAATGGGGTGGGTAGGTACATACATACATACACACATACACTCACCCGATCAAGCAAATTTCATTAGATGTATACAATACCCATGCATGCACATACATAGGTATGTATGTGCATTAAAGCAAGTTAGATACATTCGGAAAATTGTTTTTATAGGGTATTACAATCATCAGAATAAGCGATCGTTAAATAAGCAATAGCGAAAATGTATACTTTTGCTATGGCGAAAAGAACATATACATCATTATTTCGTACTATTATTATTAGTACATAATGCATAAAATTACTTTAAAACGTTTACATTAAATATTTATTCACATTTGAAATGTAACACTAGATTTTTGAATTTTTCGCTTCCGCTTCCATTTAACAATGTTGCCAATCAAGTAAAATAAAGGAATCATTTTGTTAGTGTGGTATTAGGACCAAGCAAGAATGACGTCATTTTCCCTAGCCGCGAATACTTATAAAAATTCAGATCTCCGAAACTAGAGGCTTTAAGAAAAAATAAAAAAATACGGTGATTCTAGAATTTTAAAAACTTGAATAAACAAATTAAAAACCACACGTGCATCTTCCCTATTACAGATTAGAAGCAGGAAGAGATACTTACATACCTACATATGTCCATATATGTAAGTACCTATGTACCTATAATAATATATGCACCTCCACCAAAGTAAATAATAGGTATAGAAATTACATTTTACTATAGGTACCTAGTTAAATTCAATTTGTAATTGATTCAAAAATGTTCTAACTTTTACGAATTAACAGTGACTTAAATAATATTGTTATTACTATATTTTTTGCGGCAATTTATTTACTAAACCCAATACGATAAATTAACTCAAACATACGAGGCCTGTCATATTTAACAATAGGTAATAACAAAATAGTCCTTATTATATTTTCAAATACCAAGTCCTCAAACACCGGTGTAGTCGCTTTGAAAATGAACACACCCGCACGATAATACACATATATATAATAACAAATACCTATAAAAACTTGTTATTGACGACCTTTCGCCGAAAAGGACAATGAATAATCCTAAAATGAGACGACTATGACCTTTAGGAGCGATTGCTGCAAAAAACAACGTCCCAGTTAGGCGGTGTAGGGGATATCACGGCCACCTATCAAACCGGAGACGGGAGGGCGAGAAATGACCTAGATCAAAAGGACACATGCTTCTCGTTCTCCCTCTGACGCCTTCAACATTTTAATAAGTGAATTACGACTTATTCTTGGTTGGTAAGTAAGTATTTCGCAAATATACTTACATAGTTAGTGCTACTGCCACCAATTGGCAACACGGCAATAATAATATACAGCACAGCACAGCACAGCCATGTCTATGCCGTAGCGTTGAGCGTACAACTTGTAGGTATATGGTGTGAAGTGTAAAGAGGGTGGTTATAAAACAGGTCATCAACCCTCGTACCCTTTGACCTAGTTTACCGTCCGGAAAATCCGAACGGCAATCCTGTTCCGTTGCAGGAACGAATGATCTTTATTTTCTAAAATGAGATGCATCCTAAATGGATAAATGCAGTTCTGCAACTGGGCATTATTAGAATTTCATTTCATCAGTAATCTTATACGTAACATACAAAATTGAGACATACTATATTTATATATATATATATATATATAGATATATATATATATATATATATATTGATATATATATATAAATATATTTTGCATCTTTTGAATCTAATCATTGGACTGAGTAAATAGTGTTTTTTTGTCCGATGCAAGTAATGTACGTAAATACATTTGTCAGTGATGCTATGCAAATATTTCAAAAGTGTAAACTGAAGGTTAGTCTATTTTCAGTCGTAGGTACTCAGAGCATACATATGTTACACTTTCAGGATATTTCGCTGCATTTGTAAGAACCTACATAGTATTTGTTCAATTACAACTACAACATTTATTTCGTTATTTATGTAAATATATGTATTCTTCAAAGTTTAAATTAATATTTTTGATTCACTTCTAACAGTATGTATCCAGAGCCGGACTGCCATTATCGCCTGGAGAATTCCAGAGAAGCCGATAGTGCCAGTCCGGTCCTCTACTCTTAACTCAAATATTTTGTTCGCTATTGAACAATATAGTTTATTTATTTTATTTATATATTGGTATTAGAAGTAAAATCATGCCAAATTTTCTCAAAATGTATGCACTACAACTATAAATTATACTCAAGTTACAAATATATGCACCAACTATGTAGAATATAAGTTATAAATAATCACAATGCTATTTTAAAACATCAATAATGAAACGATCACGTACATTAATGAATTTTAAAATAAGAATCTTCACCTGCCAAATAATTTTAAGTGAAGATATTCCGAGGTCAAAAACCTAACCTTACCGCAGCTCACAAAAGTAAAAAACCTTTACTCACCTGTTAAATATGTCGTATTTAGCGAATCACTGCATCCCGAAACAATAAACGAATCCACAGGTAAAACCAATTGTTAATACATAACTAATACACTCAAGGAAATAAATGATTTTTATAAGGTAGCCATATCTCACACACAGTGGAGAGTATACAGGTTCGGTTTACTTCAATTTTCACGTGCAAAAAACATTAATTATTTTTGAACAAATCACGAACCACACTGTACGTCATATGAAATCAACGGTTAAATAGACTATAGTAATTTTTTAAGTAATAATTACTTACAAAATTCTAAATATATATATGTCCACACACAAACTACACACACCGACGAGGCTGAAATTCGCAAAAAAAAATCATAATAAATCTAGGTTCAATATTTCACTAGTAGTTGACGCCACCAACTGGGAACGCTTTCACGGATTCGGTCAGCTAACTACAAATCCGAATTTATTTATAAAAGTTCTATTTTAGAATTAAAATTTGAGAACTTTTTAGAACTATATAATATAATTTATTTTATTTGACAATAGAACTGTATTTTGATATCAAAATGATTCAACGTAAATAATAAAAAACGAAAGTAATATCTCTGCAAAATTGCGATAGAAAATGCAAACACTGCAAATGCAATAGCTGATGTCTGGTTTAAATGACTTTTGGAATGAAGCTAACGAACGCACTCGAGCTTTTCAAAACACCACGCATCGTATGTCAACCTTTAAATGAAGTTTAATAAATATTAGTACCTAATTTGCATGAAATAGAAATTCAGGGTGATGGAGAATGGTAGTGAAAATATAATACAAGTAGATGGTACAATGCAGCTAAAGCAAAAAACCGGTGGTTCAAGCGATGAAAAAGCGCCGGACAGTTCCGATAATGGAGCCGCAGCCGCTAGGGCTAGACAAGGACTCCCAAAAGGAAAGAAGCGTAAAAAGCCAAGAGATAGTACTGCACCAAGACATCCACTAACAGGTGAAATACATTTCTATTGTTCTCTATAATTTAGTAGTAAAAGTAAAACAACACTTGTATAAAATAGTTTTTATCAATGATGTGTAGTAAGATTTTGTTATTAAAATTCGTCACAGGTTATGTACGATATTTGAATGATCGAAGAGAGTCAGTCAGGGCCACGAATCCAAACCTGCCATTTGCGGAGATAACAAAAGTGTTAGCAGGCGAGTGGAGTAGTTTGCCAACCGATAAGAAGCAGCAGTATCTTGATGCCGCAGAACAAGACCGGGAACGGTATGCGAGAGAGTTTAACGCATATAAACAAACAGACGCTTACAAAACGTTTGCACAAGCACAAACTGAAAAGAAAATGAAGGAGGCTGCAATGAAAGACGAGTTTACCACGAAACCAATCACCATAGTGCAACCAACCATCCCCAAAGAAGAGCCGCGAATGAAACCGGTCATTGACAAAGAGCCGGATTTTACGAATTTCGACATTCCCATTTTCACCGAAGAGTTTTTAGATCACAACAAAACAAGAGAGGCCGAGCTGAGACAATTGCGAAAATCCAATACTGACTACGAACAGCAGAATGCGATACTACAAAAACATATCGAGAATATGAAAACTGCTATCGAAAAATTGGAGACCGAAACGATGCAGCAACGGACGAATAACGTTGCGTTGCAGCAGCATTTGGATCATCTAAGAAACACTCTGACCAACGGATTCGCCAGTGTCCGTCTGCCAGGTGAGTGTGTTCAATCCAATAACCAATACCTACCTATCTACTCCATGAAATATTTCTTTTTATTGCAGGAACAAAAGAAGTGGCATCATTACAAACAATTGATAGCTACATGGCCCATCTGCATAGTCTCTTATTGGAAAACAATAACAATTCGTTAATGCAAACAGTCCGTGATATTGTTGGTCGATTAGAGTTCAATGGATGACAGATAAATCGAAGCAAATCTACGAATTTGGCGGCCAAAAGAAAGAAACAACATTAACAAGAAATGTTAACTCACCCCATCCATAATGAACGATAATAAATATGTATAACACTTTCTTTCTAATACTGTATAATTTATTACTGTCTTTTCTTATTTGGTCCCCACGAAAGTATTATTAAATATTATGAGTATTGTAATATTTATTATTTGAATAAGCCATTTATTAAATCGTGAGGATTTCTACTGAAGTTCTATTTTCAATTGTGATGATGATGAGTTTGTACATACATAACATACTGCATACATAACATACTGCATACATAACATATGTGTGATACAATAAAGTTATTAATGCAATAAATATTATTTATTATTCATTTCGTTTTACTGAATTTGTTTTACAATTCTTGTCACAAAGAGACGGCTACAAATATATGTATGTATACGATAAAGCATTTTTATTGGAACATCAAAAATATCACGTAGTAAATTCAATATAAAAATCAAGATACCTCAATTCATTGCGCTGAGAACTTTAGGTCTCCAGGGATTTGGGAAACTTTATTTATTTATTGCACTGATACTATATTTTTAGCTGAAATACTTGAGTCGCAGCAAAAGTATGGTCAGTTGATTTTATTCGGAACAACAAAAAAACATTAATACTTAAGTAAAAAAAAAACAATTATGCATATAATTTTTTTCCAATATTTTATATCACTTGGTATGAATTTCATCTAAATTATTTTATTAATATTTCTACATACAGCCCTGGGTAAATATATTTAGTATTATTAGCATAACTTCGGACATATGGTATCATTTCTAATTTCTAAACTTCCATATCTGTGTATATTTACACGGTAACGAAATAACGTTATTAAAATGCAAGTTACTATGAAATGATAGCTTGTTATCTACATACATACAATGTGAGAACAAGTAAATATAAAGGGTTGTGAGAGTAATTCAATTAATTAAAATTACATGTAATTTTATTTATTGTTAATATTGATAAGCGTATTAGTTACAAGTGCTTTTGTGATAAACGTGCAATAAACACAGATAATTGTAAAAAAACATTTGATTTTTTTATTGATCTAAATTGATTAAAAAAACAAAAGTAACAAGGAAAATGATTCGTGTCTTCGAATTTGACGTCATGTAACATTCGCAGGAAAAATTATTACAAACGTATATTTTTACTTTCTTATACGAATGTATATAAGGAAGTATTGAAATGATGAAAAAAAATTCGAGATTTTAACGGAAATGCATCTTTTGACCTTCCCTGAGTCGAGTCTGACTATTTTCAGAATGCCGTCTGTGTGTAAATCGTCTACAGCCAAAACAGCCAATGCTATAATCATGAAACGTTAAACTTAAAACTTGTATATGGCTTGAAAGAAAACCTTCTATTTATGAAAAGAATATTCGAACCGGAAGTGCATGTTTACTCTAGTCATTTTTTCGAAATCCTACAATATCTCCAAAACGGCTGCACTTCCAGAAAATATACTAGTATTCAAAATGAAAGATATTAATAGTATGCACAACTTTTGCTTAAACAAATTCTTCGAAAAATGTACCGATTACAAGAAAATTACTATTTAAATTTTTAAATGTCTTATTTATGTTGCAATGGTTACGTGGATAAAGGAAGTTATGTAGTACAACATACATAGACCAATTGCTATTTGATGTGTTTGCAATGTAGAGGCGTTCAATAAAATGTGATTGTGACTTCTATTGTCGTGATGATATTCATTATAAAATGTATGTATGTACTATACATACATACATATGTATATAACATAATAAATGAAAATACTCGATACATGGCACTCAGCTAGTTACAAAATTAGATGAAACCTCTTTGGTCGTTGCCGATCAAACAGGAATTAATGGTTAGAACTAATGCAGACGAGTAAAGTGTCACAATTACGTGAAATGCCAATTTACTTTAGTAAATAGTACCGACTGAAAGTAATTCTATCAATTGACCGTCGTATAAACTCGGCTGTAGTTCAGTTACAGCTTTAGCATTAAATTCATCTTGAAAACGAAATATAATACCTCACAACTTCCAGGTATTACAGGCACTTTTTTTTCAGTTTTATTACAGTACCTATATAATTTAATTTTTTAATTTACTTAAAACTATTGTCTAGCTCTGAAGAAAACCAATTGATTTTACAAATATTGGTCTGTACATAGGTAATGTGCTTTTGTAAATCAATTGTTTTATGTAGTCGACTGAAGTAAAATCGTGTCAAATGTTTTTTTATAGAGAATACATATTCATTGCAGCTTTTATAGCGAACCAGACAATCTAACCATTGTATGTGTGTATAAATATGCACGATATATGTATGTGTATATCATGCATATGTGTCATGGTAAATCATATCAAAGGCATTGTCAACATTTTACAATACGAAACATTGTTGAACTAACTTGTCTCGAATATACACGAGAAATGACAAATGAATATATGCATGCATGCATGCAACAAAAAACAAATCAAATAATAGATAAATGAGCAAAAATCCATGGCGAACGCACATCACAATTGTTCTTGTATTTTAAATAATAGAATAGAAATCAAAATGAAATGCGATTACAATAAATTAACATCATGCAATAATTAAATAGTTCCAACGTAATAACAAATAAGGGATATTTGTTCTCATTTGTAATATGAACACGACATGTAAGTTTAATTAAGAAAGGGAAAATGGAAGTAAAACTAATAAGCACTACAGACATTTGTAATAATTATCACACATAACACCTTTTTATGTATGTATGTTAACTCACTTTCAGGAAAATCTAATTTTAACGTCGTTGCTCTCAATTGTTTACAAAGTGATGGTTAATGTATGTATGTATAATATATTTTATTTTTTAAGTACTTAATTATTTATGTGTGTGTTTGTCAAAAAACGAGACAGTTCCTTGCAAATATCATTTAAATAGGTATATACTGAAATTAATTAACTGACTCATATTTAAAAATGAATTATGGATTTTACATATAATTGTATTCCATTTTTATATAATAAACATATCTTTTAATTAATTCCTTAATTAGTGCAGCTGTAGACTAGATTGAGTATATTTTCTACCCCCGTTTTATATTTAAAATATGTCCGGGAGGGGTATCAATTTATCTCATTATCTATCACATATATAATTAAATAAATGAGTCATCTTCAATATTCGTAAAGTTTATTTATCGCAATTAAATATATAGATATATTTCCCTCAATAATATATAAATATATATATATATATAATATATATATATATATATATATATATATACATACATATATATATATATATATATATATATATATATATATATATATATATATATATATATATATATATATATATATATATACGGGACGGGTATATAATGTATGTAGTAAAATGCTTACCAACATCTGATAATGATGACACCTATATATGACCCTAAAAATACAGTGATAATAAAGTGATGGAAAATGTTTGAACAATAATAAACCATGATGTTTAACATAATGCATAATGAAACACCTATAACGTTATGCAGGTATGTATATAGAAGTAATCCAGCAATAAAAAACAATAACACCAGATGGAGCAGGGGATGGATAACAGAATGTTGGTGTGTGGGATGCAGGTATTGGTGTATGTACCTATGTAATGGCTGTAGTACGTACGTACAGATGTATGTATGTACGTATACGTACGAGCCCACGAGCGCCACCCTTCTATAAACGTTGGTGCGCGCAAACTTAACTCACTTCCACCGAACCTGTTGAACCTCATCGGTCATCGTATCGTACATATATTATTATTATTATTATCCTATCCTATCCTACCCTATCTGTCGCTAAAGTTGTTTGAATTTATTCATTCAAATCCTGTTTGCCAACTAGTCACCTGCTGTTGAATCAGTGTTGTTATTACGGCTGCTACTACTACTACTACTACGGCTATTGGGACTAGAATATGAAGATCAACCAGTTTCTTTGCTAACTTATTATTCTTTCAAAATTAATATTGTTGGAACTTTGAAGTGACCACTGATTTATCTGCAATCGAAGGTAAGAATTTTTATAAATGGCATTTACTATTTAGAAAAGTACTCTCTGATTTTTATTACATTCAAAATATATCCGCATTATTTGTTTCACTTCTTGCCACAGCATTCATTCACTTTATCTACCCTACTAACATTTGTTATCAATTAATTATCATGGGTATAAAATATTTAACCAAAACATTAAAAACTTTTTAAACATTATCTTTGGCCCTTATTGTATTCCGTTACAATTTAAATAATTAGCTTTATAATTTCCAACAACAAAATCTCAAAATAGTGTATTATAGGTAAAAGAAGTTTGTTAGGATAGACTTGAATGGTGAAAGATTGTCAAGATGTGAATGGATGTACTACAAAGATTTTCTGCCAACCCCATTTAATGGGAATACGCATGAGTTATCGTTATTTATTATTAGGTTTTTAAAGAGTGAATAAATGTATGTATGAATTATAGCTGATGCAAATTCAAAATGAATAAAGTTCAAAATGTCATAATGAATAAAATATCTATGTATGTTCGTATATGTTTATGAAAGAGCTTATGTATGCTCGTACACACATACATACATACATACGTATTATGTATTTTTACATACTTGTAGTAGAGAATTGCAATGAGCGGCTGGACAACAGGTAGATAGTTGTATACCTATGTATGTATGTACCTTTTTTAATCCTCCTATACATATATACTGGATTTTGAAAAAGGCCTCCATTTATTATTTAAATTATATACATTTGTGAGAAAAAATTGCGATGTTCAATACATTTAAAAGAAAATCATTCTGAATATTAAAATATTTTGATCAAATCTTGAAATTACGAAGTAATTAAAATAACTTCAGTATGAAATGAAAGAAATGTAACAGAAAACACAATTTATTAATGATATTGGCTTAAAAAATAAATAAAAAATTATTTCGTTACGTTTAAATCGTATAGAAACACTTAAAACCGAAACTATTTACAAAATACATTTACCTATAATATATATATATAATATTCCTGCAATGGTCAAAGAAATTTAAGTACCTATTGTCTCTGGTAAAACAGATTTTTCATTGCTGTTTTTAATTGCTACTGATGAATTATGGAAGTGATAAATGAACTCTATTAATTACGTTAAATTTCTTTAAGACATTAAATTAAAAATCTACTATCTGGTTATTAATGATGCATTGGATAGGTATTTTTAAAAAGTGTCAAAATATAGAAGTTAATTTTGTTTTAACAGAATCCATCATTATTAAGCGTGAAAATTAGGAAAATGTCCCAGTGATATTAAAAGTAAAAATAAATGAACAAGTTGCTCGTATCATTCGATTGTCAATCTTATTGCTGTGCATGCAACTCCGAAAAAAACAGAAAAATTAATGGATAAATGCATAATAGATTGATTGTCACCTGCAGTATTTATATTTTGTTCATCGTAATAATATTTCTACTTTCACGTATGTATGTAAACTTGTGTAGCTTTCATACATATTAAAAAGAATCAGGTACGCGTAAAGCTTTACAAAATAAATTCAAAATTAAACTTTGCTAATATTTTAGTAATTCTATAAGGATTTACCGTGTTGTTATACCGCATATGTATATGTATATAGACACAAACTTAAATACATTCATCTATCTATCGCACTTACTTTTGATCTTTGATGCAAGAAGCAAAAACTTGCCAATTTTAAATCACATTATTCCACACAGATTAAGTTTCGTAAAGTTTATTCATTGGTAGAAGTAAGGTATGTGCATTCCGGAAAAAGGATTATTATGTATGTATGTACTACGGCAAAGTTGATACATAAATTAATTTAATTTACATGAAACTATTTTCAAAATAAATATCAATTTCAATAAGATACGTTTTTATTAGTAAATAAGGTATATTTATTTTGAAATAGGTACGTAGGTAAGGTAAGTAATTTTTAAAAAAGCTATCGAATGTTCCTGAAATAACATTCTCAAGTTGCACAAAAATGCTATCAAAACATGAAAATAAAATTGTATTAATTTATGAAATTGTACTACATACGTACGCTGCTGGTTTCAGTGGAAATCCAATCGTTTTTCGTAATTATCAAAATGTAAACGTATTTGTGCTATATTTCAATTAATGAATTATAGATGATGAGATTTCAAAACATACCGTATTATAATATGTTAAAGTACTTATTTATGTGCATATGGAATTAATGAAGATTATTAACATAGAATTAGTGATTCATAATATATTTTTTAAGGGATGCAAATTATATAACATAAATAGAATTTATGTGCCGACTTTCTACTTGTTTAATTGTAATTCTTATTCATAAAACTATTTATAGCCAATAAATACCGGAGTATGACATTGAGAAAATTATAGATGCCACCAACAGAAACAGTAGAAAAGTCAGAATTTATCTAAAAGTATTAATTGCAAAATTATTATTTTAATTATTCACCTCCATATACTGATATGGCATACATACATAAATAGCTACAACTGCATTTATATATATATATATATATATATATATATATATATAAATGCATGTGTGTATGTATATTAATAATGCATAATATTAAGGTAATAAAATAAGTTGACGATAAAGTGACTGTCATAAATATGAAATGTAGGTATAATAATCTATATCGAACTTAATTAAATTGATGTATTAGTAGGTACAGACAGTAAAATACGTGCACTTGAAGACTTTGACATAATTAATTAAATTATTTTAAACATTTTTGACATGTTCATTGTCTGGAAACTCATTACCAATGCTTCAAAATACAAATATACTATATTCATTTATTTTACTATGCATATATATATATATATATATATATATATATATATATATATATATATATATATATATAAATAAATAAAGTCAATAAACAAATCACGACATTTGTATAAGAGTTGCAGTGTTGTTTACTAATAGACTTATGTATATACTAACAACATTTCCATTGATAAAGTGGTTGTTGTGCGACGCCAGGAAAATGTGTGCAAATATTATAAAACGTCAACGTCAGCCTTGCCATTATTTACTATGATTCAACTTTGTTTTCTAAAGAAATACCACAATTGATTATAAATATCTTTTGCTTCTTACAATTGAATAAACACAGTAGAAACAAGTTTTATTACAACTATTGCGCTTCAAATGCATTTATAACAAAGTAAATCTACCACATAAATTAATAGATTGAAGTCCCCAAAAAAGATACACATACATACAAACAAAATATAGCAAGGTAAAATAATCACAAATACATTCGCGATTGAAATTACCCTAGGTGCTTTATTTGAAACAAAAAATCAATTTATTTTTTCTTCACAACATCCTGAAAATAGTCTAGTGTATGTATGTATGCACCTTTATGGCAAAATGTGTTGTATTTTATATAATAATAACGCTTTTCCAGTAGTCTATTACGGTCATGTATTTCAGCGTGTTGCGTTCAATTTGATTTTTTCTTATTATGGCATACAACAGCCATCTCCACCATACATAACTGTCAAAATTCAAAACAAAAATAGAAAAGCACTAGAAAGTTTTGATTTTAATATCCTGAAAAAAACTTATGTCATATATACTGAAATTTAACTACATGCATGCATACACGCATAACAGATGTATTCAACCTTTTTTCATTCTTATACGAAGTATTGTAATCATGAAAAAAACATTCTCGATATTTTAACGGAAATACACCTTTTGACCTTCCCTGAGCCGAGTCTGACTATGTTTAAAATTCCGTCTGTGTATGTGTGTGAACGCTCTACATCCAATACTATATAGTATGTATACATACATGTAGCACCAGTATTTCTCCACTGCGTTTAGTATTTAACCGAATGGTCGAAAGCTTAATCCTGGACTTTCTTGTTTGATATAAATTGTATTAATTTAGGTGGCCAGTCGTCTTTTGTTGTCTTGAATGATGTCATTTCAGATTAACACCATGAGTTGTGTGATGTTGTTTATTGCTCATTTTAGATTTGTTCACAAACCAATGAAACAAAAAAGCTACACTACGAACTGTTTTTATTCATACGCAAAAGAGTTTAAACATCCTTGTATTCACATTAGTTACTTTGTATATATAAACAAATAGCGCGAACAAATTAAAGAAAAGAAAAAAAAATTGTAACAAGTATTGTATTGAAAACAATTTTATTTTTATGATAGACATATGTATGTATGTATGTATACAAAGATCCATACATAGCTACCAGATTTTGTGAATAATGGGTCGCTAAAAACGTTTATGTGAAACAACATAAAGCATACACTGTGCAATTTAACTGTGAATAGTAAAATAAGAATGATATGGTTTTTTTAGGTCATTTTAACACCTTTTAAATCCTGTAACAAGTTGCTATAACGTATTTTACGCGTTTAAAGGGAAATTAACGAGTTTACATTGTATCTCAATATCTGATGGTTGGCAATTTATAAAATGATAAAAAAAAAGAAAATGCGACACTGATGGTCAAACGAGAATATTCTCCTCTTTTTTTTGTATCGTTTCCCTATTACATTCGCGATAATGACTGAGGTTTTGTTATACTTTGTAAAACCATTTCTGACTTACATACGAGTATAAAGTGCATGTGGCGTAAGTCGAGAAAATTTACTTCATAAAATATGTATCGTCACATACATTACGTACAATATATTTGTGAATGAAATCATGTGAAAATGGCACACAAATGATGCAACTGGTCAACTATGAAACGAGTTGTCATTACGATGTGTTATAACTACATCAGAGAGTAGCTCTCTGCACTACATATACACACAGTGTGTATATAAAATCATGGATGGCAAGCCGAATGAAAATTGAGCGGAAAATTACTTCATTTCAGTCATCGAAACAATAAAATATTATTATTGTCATGATTTTATTTTTAATTAGCGTACTATGCATATGCGACGTATGTTTGTATGTATGCATCCACAACTATATAAAATTCTATAAGGTGACCGGACAATTCATTGGCTGGCAAATTGACAGTTTGCATTGTTGGTTGTTGACACTGAGTTCTTATCACGCATATACTGTCAGAATCAGGGAAATATTCTTTACATTTATAGAATAAAAAAAGCTACATTTACAAGTTTCGTAAAAGCTGAGGGTGTACTTTTTTTTTCGCCCATTTATGTATGTCGCTATGTAGTATCTATACCAATTTACTATTTATCGACTGACACTAAATTATGGCTTAGGATTATTAATTTAATATATATTTACTGCCGAACGCTGATTTCTTTTCTAGACTAGATGCCTTTTTTTTGTAATTTAAGTTTTTGTTTTCTCAACAAGTTAATTAGAATAGGATAACAATTTGATTAGAACGCACGCAGCAGGATTAGATATTGTAAATTTTCTGTTGGGATTTAATATCATAATTGGAAAAGTGAATTAAGCACGCCGCACTGGCGGCAATAGGTAGAACTACTGTATTAGTATGCCACTTTTTTTAAAAAAAATTATTTGTACTTATATGATATATTTTTGCGTATTTTGACGTCAATTATACCTATATTAAAATTTGCACAGGAAAAGAGATGTATTTACATACATACATGTAAAAATAAATATTACTCTGTGTAGATTGTGATCATTGAAGATTTATGATATCTTTTAATAACATAAAATTCACTTAATCTCTTTTTTAATCATTTATTTGCATAATATTATAATAGTAATTTAGTGTTATCAGTTATATGATAATGTTTTTATTAGCTAAACACTTTGGAATTGACAATTTAATCCTATTATTCAAACCTAATTTAAAGACGACAAATTAATGTAAATAATTAATATAAATACTCAGCAAAACACCTTATGCCACTTTTGATTGTGGGCCCTACTGGGATTTTTGAACAAAATTATAAATAATAATTAAAGTAAGACGAAAGCTTTAAAAACGTTGAGTCCGTGTCTGATAATTATACCAATTCATTCGGGTGCAAAATTGCCATTTCTCTCGTTTGCAAGCAAACTTAAGTATGTATGTATGTACGCGCTAACCTATACCTACAAAGTTTTGGCTGTTAATCCAACTTTTGTTAGCGGTAACTTATATTAAAATTTAAATTGTGCTAATTATCAATTGCATATAGACGAACGATTCCTTTGACTTATGGCTATGCTCCCACTGTACTGTACTGTACTACGTCAACTCAAACTTTGTATTTTCACAACATAAGTACGTTTTGAAATCAAACATAGCATAAGATACATTTGGTCTAACATATTATACAGCATTCATTTTTAATTCTCTCTATTCTATGATAGATGAATGCGTTTTGAGAACATTATGAGAATTGCGTTGTTTTGTTGAACGTAGTATTATTATTTGAAGAAAATTCTAACATTTTAAACATGTTTTTAAGCTGTGATTGCGGTATGTAAAAGCATTAAAGGAGATATTCCGTATTGTTTTTCTTACCCTCAAGTTTAAGATAATCGAATCATTACGTAATCCCCTGAACTGAACTGAATTAGTATCGCGCAAATACCCTTTAAAATAAAATAATTAAAAACTCTAATCGATTTTGTCTTACTTGCATATCATCATAACCCACTCAATTTCTTACATTTATAAATATGTACATACAAACATATTCCCATGAAATGGGGTGGCAAAACATCATTTACATCTTGACAATCTTTCACCATTCGCCTTAGAAACTTCTTTTGCTTCATTAAATTGCTTTTAATTATATGGTCCATTACACATTTGAATTGTATTAATAACTATATGAAATGTTTGTTTACTACAGTTTCCAAAAGCGAACACGCTCACGTTAGCGACGTCATGTTCAACAAACACATCCTAGTGATATGTGTCATAGGGGTAGTAGTGATGTCCGCAATGTTGGACATCGCACGAGCACAGAGCGAACACCCGCAACGACCCGAACGATTTACCAGTGAACAACAATTGCAAAAATACCTAAGAGAACTCAAGCAATATTACGAAGAAAACGTACGCATTGGCAGGTATGTTATGTAGACGTTACATTACTTTTAGTTCCATGTCAATTCATCTATGTATATAGGCATTACACAAATGCGATTTAATCATTTTCCTTAGATAGGTACCTATAATATTCAAACAAACAAAATAACAGTAAAACATGAATAATATATGTGACAATATTTCTGTTTGTTTCAGATTCGGCAAAAGAAATAACGTTGCGCCAACCATGTTATTTCAGTCATATCCTAAACACCACGACGAAAATGATTACGACTACTATGCGCAATTCAATATCTAAACTTAATTTAGTATTATGGTTCACATAATATTTTATATCAATTTTTTTAAAACAGTGTTACGTAGTATTAAATAAAAACTTAATAATTTATGTTATCATACGTTAGTGTTTATATATATCAATATCAATGTGTAATTTAATTTTGCAGGGTGCCAAAGATTACAATTATTTAAGCAATCATCTCATTCAATATTTATTTAATTCACAATGCCCTTGTATTATAAAAAGAACTTAATAAATCATTGCATCTATGCTTACCTACTTAGTTCAGCTACCTACCTTCCTTCCAATGCAACGTAGGCTCACGTATTAGTATGTACAATTTCATTTATTTATTCGGTTCTTTCACATTCGTTAAACTATTATAGCTAAGATGAAAATAATATAAGAACACATCAAACATTACTAAATTATTTGTCCAAACAAATATCTAATCTAATAATCTATCAACTAGGTATAAAAATTTAAATAATTTTACAGTAGATTCCATATTAGCATCTCGGTTAACTTTTTTTTTGTCAACAATTAAAAAGAAATATACTTGTAATTATTAATAGGTATTTATTAATCTTGTTTGATTTTTAGAAATATGTTTATACTATTATAATATCTGAATGTTTTCTATAGGTAATAAAATAAATTTCGAAGAAAAAAAAAATTATATAGAATATAGGTTCCTAATATGGCAAATAAAATGAATGAATTCATTATTTATGACAAATGGATAAAGACAAAATTAAAACGTGTATACACGACGACATATTTGCTTATTGTTTTCTTTTTTATATAATTTAACATCAAATACAATTTAAGTTATATATAAAAATATTGAATGATTAGTACATTATATGTAGTAAATACTATTGCATCAAAAAACATTGACTTCATTCTACATACTCCTTTACATTTATATAATATTCTATAAAGCTACAATTATGAAGCTAAGCAACATATGTATGTATGTTTGTTTTTGCAATGGATGTCTCCATTTAAAATAACTAAACTAAATAGTTATATCTCACTAAAATGGTAGCTCAATTATCATCGTCTGGTTAAAAGTAAACGAAACAAACATTCTAGTACAAATAAAAGTCACAATGATTTTCCCAAAAATTGAAATTATCCGGAGCACCACAATCTGCACGATCTTAAAAAGAATGAGATTCATTTGAATAACATAATAATCAAATTTTAGGTTCCAATCTATAATAAACAAATTGAAATAAATTCACGTTACATTCGTGTAAATGTATCACAATGTGATATACCTACTAGATTTATTCTTCGCACAAGCCACATTACATTACAGCTGTAATCTCTTGTTAGAAGCTAATACCAAATTTAATCATTCGTAAGATTCAATATATCTCTATAATCCCACAACAAACAATATCCTTACTCTTAATGTTCAGCATTCGATCTGCTTACTAATTAATAAAACATACCGAATTTATCAATTCAACATATTCCATCTTTAGATTACTTTTTTTGAGAACACACATAACAGACCCACATTAGTGACAACACAATTTTATCTTATATTCTTCTCAATTATATAACTTCAATCACTTCTCCAAATACATCTTATACTCATATAATATATTTGAATAAAAACCTTCTATATAATGCTTAAAGTTGAAAGTATACAAGATAACTAGCCATTGACCCTATATATGTTTACATACATATATTTATATATATATATATATATATATATATATATATATATATATATATATATATATATATATATATATATATAATATTTAAAACATTGCCGTAAAATATGTGTACTCCAAATATCTCGAATTAAAAAAACTAATAAATTCTAAAATAGAGAAAAATTTTGCATTTCATTATCACAGGCGTTATTGAGGCATCACCAATGTTTCTTTTTTTATATTTTGAAACTTAAAAATAGAAACAAAACTATAGCAAGAACAGAATTACATAATCGTTGATTTTGGTCATTTTTTTTTTACTTTTTAAATTTTTTTTCTTCGAAGTAAAAAATCAAAAATTTATCACTCACATTTAAATTCTTAAAAGACTGTGTTAAGTCTTTACCGATTAAAATGTTCTTAGTATCACACTTCAGATAAAAATTTGTATGGTTTATGAAATAAAATATTAATTTATATATAAATTATTCATAAATATATACATACAAAATTTAAATATTGGTGCATATTTTTAGATAATTGTAAACATTTCAAAAAATTAAAAATATATCGTTTATTTTTAAAAATAAACACGTACCCTTTTGGTATACTAGTAGAGATACGTCAAGTATTCTATGTCCGTGTCATACAAATTGTGTAAACGTTTATAGTAGTAGTAGCGTATTCCACAATAAATGTGACCAAGCTCAAATGAATAAAATTTTAACGCAAATAACGAATTTAAATGAAATAAATTCATCTGAATTTTTGGTGTCTTTGTAAATTGACTGCGTATTTTTATTTCACAAACCATGCAAAATATAATTTGACAAGACTGTCATTATAGTATTTTGTTTGCATATCTCCGCATAAAATATTTACACTATTTTAGGAGCCTACAGAACTGTTTTCCACGTACTAAATACTTCAAGACATTCGTTTATTACATGATTAATTTCGTTTCATTTAATGTAAACGTGCTTTAGATACCATAATATTACTTTCCAAAATGTAAAAATATGATAACTGTTTTAAATTAGTGTTGCTACAGTTAACAGGTAACAAGTTTTTATCGGTATAGCACAGCAGGAACCTTTGGTAATGCAATTCAAACCACGTCCTCATTGTATGTATCACTTTTCACTAAGCGCAGTTATACATATAATTATAACCGATGCTTATTCTCATAAAGTACACAATTTCTCTATAATTTCCGTTTTGATAGTGCTAGAACGTGCATATACATATGTAATTCATTTAGCGCTGTTTATAAATGAATGAATGAAAAAAAAAACATGTTTGAACTTTTTGAGCGTCACACATGTATTTATATGTACTTTGGCTCTAAAAAAAAACCAACAACAACTTTTTCTACTATTGTTTGATAACCATGGACGCGACTGAGGAAAGATCATGCTGTATCATTTCAGAAGAGGTGACAGATTTGCGTGAGTAATTATTATGAATACAATAATAAATACGTACAGGATAAAGTAAGCTCCTAATGTGTGTAAATATTTGAGCGACGACAACGTGAAAGACTGTAACAGAACACAACGTAACAACGCAGACGTAGCACTCACAGAATAACGCAACAACGACAGTAACGTTGTCGAGAACCGCCAGCAGATGGAGGTGGTGTCACGGGTGCAAAATACGCATGCACTTTGATGCTGGGTAAATGATTCTATATACACAATCGCAGATATAATCAAATTTAATAAGCGTTTAACAAACTGTTTAGCTCTTTTTATTTTGATGTATGTAAAAATATTAAAAGTAATAGGACTGTATTTATGTAAATAAAATAATAGGAATTCAATCATTAACTTACCCTAAGTCTTCTAATGCCCATTCTTGTAATGAGTTGACAGTCATACAGCTCTACGCGTTGTAGATTATGACACGAAATTAGATGCTCCAATGAAGCATCTGTGATTAACGGGCAGTTATCTAGTTCGAGTACGGTGAGGTTCTCGGCAGCACATGGGGACATCGCTAAATGACGGATGCCTTCATCAGTAATTAGTTCACAGTGTGACAAAGTCTGTAAGTAAAATAAAATGAAATTCGAACAGTAAAACATGGATGTATTGACTCGAGTTTAATTGAAATCTCACCAATTTTTCTAATCTAGGACAGCCCATCGCAAGATGTATCAAGGTGGAATCTGTTATAAGAACACATTCGTCCAAATCCATTTTCTCTAGTAGTCTGCAACTCTATATATACATATACATATGAAATAAAATGTATGTACCTATAAGAGAATGTTATATATATATTTCAAAGTGGTGTATTTCATTGCGCTAACCCTTGCTAAGGCCTGAAATGCAATGTCTGTGAACTGTGAGCAACTGGCCACCTCCAAGGTGGTAAGCATTTGGCAATGTTGGGCCAGAGCGATCAACGATGCGTCCGTCAAGTGTATACAACCGGACAAACATAAGTAGTGCACTCGAGTACAGTGTTCCGCCAGCGTCTGAACTGCTTCATCTGTTAAATTCTGCAAAACATTGCATTGTTATTGTTATTAGACTAGACAGACGTTCGTGTTGTAAGCACTTACACTACACCCTAATAAATTGCACACTTCTAAGCCGGAGCAGAATCTCGCCAAACATTGTACAGCTCTTGTAGTGATATGCAGACATCCCTTGCTAATAAAAGATTTCAACTTTGGGCAACCCCTCGACAACGCTTCGACGCCATTTTCCGTGATGTTACTGCACCAGGATATGTTGATGTTCGTCAACTGTGGGCAGCCGTCACTCAGTGCTTTCAACGATAAGTCTGTGATCACGGAACATGAGTCTAGGTTAAGTCTTTGTAGTTTTGAACAGTGTTTGCTCAGTGATTGACATGTGCTATCGGAGATTTTCTTGCAGCCATTTAGATTTAAATCCTCAATATTTGGACATAATTGAGCTAGAGTTTTCATTGAGCCGTCAGCTATTGACTGGCAGCCGCGCAAGGATAATTGCCTTAAAAAACCTCCGCATCTTCTTGATATATTTTCTATTATAGGACCCTGGAATGAAAAAAATCAACTATTAAAAGATATTCATTCAATCATTCCGACAACGACAATTCACAGCAGTGCGTACTGTACTAATCTGTAAACATATTTCTTGACCACCTTGCACTAATACTTATTGATCACGACAAAAGAGTTACTCATTTACAAATACGCGATATTCAAATGTAACATAATTGGCAGGAATAAAAACAATACGATACCTCTACATCTTTTTGAAAATAAAATAAATCTATTCTTTGCCAGTTGGATCCATCGAGAGCTAGGACATTCCAAGCTCTAGAAACTTGGGCGCATCTGCATAGGGAGACCACGTCTAAATACGAGAAAATCCGTAGTAATAATTCCTTCGGAAGTTTCTTATTGATTGGAGCTTCATCGTCGGCAAAAACACGGGTCAACTGTAAGAAAAGAAACGGATATAAATACAAAAATATGATCGCGCCTAGCCAAAAAAACAGACGAAACAAGCAAAACGACAACAAATCAACAAACAGCAAAACCTAGCCAGCCCAAACAATTTACCTGCTCGCAGCTTTGTTTCATGTCGCTAACTGCTAGATTATAGAGACTGTTTGATTGCGTTTTATGTTTACAATTCAAAAACCACCACAGCCTTATATAAACAGTAGGGCCGGCCCTACCGAACTCTTCGAAATTATCTGTTGTTATACGTTTCGAACGAGTAGACTGCAGTGAACATGCAAATAAATAATAAAATAAAAGTACACAGATCTTTCTAAATGTGTTTCATCATACATATATAAATACAGGGTTTACATTTTCATTATGTCACCTACGTCATTATATATATATATATATATATATATATATATATATATATATATATATATATATATATATATATATATGTGTGTGTGTGTGTGTGTGTATATATATATCTGGTGGTCAAACGTGTAAGCTAAATCACAAATACCCACGATGCGAGTTTAACTTCAAAATTCATGTTTTTACGATTATTTTTGTTTGTCAATATTATTAGAAAACATAATTTATAAAGTAAATTCAATTCAATTTATTTATTATTCTTATTACAATCCTGTGTTTTACAATATGTAATTTAAATTTAGACCAAGACCAAATTTAATTTGCAATATTAGGTTAGACGTTAGATTGGAATTACATAAGCTAAACTGAATTCTATTTGTTGTTTTTTTGTGTGTAATTTACTTTTATACATCTTGACATGTTTTTCGTTTAGCATTTCCGTATTATTAATAACAACAAATAGTACATTTTCCTATATTTTAATAACAATTGGCAGATATTATATAGTTGTGTAAATAAATATATATACATTTCATATAGATAAATATATAAACAAATATTTTAATCATAAGTAACTTAATACGAATCTCAGATATTAATATAATGACATGTCTTCTTCAAATGTTTAGAAGAATAGATATACTATTTATAAGAATGAGATTTTCGAAATATCTCATCAACAGATGATAAATAAAAATATTTATTTATTAGTGCGAGTCAAATTGGTTTGATATGAATAGTAAAGCAGACACAAAGACAACAAAGGGGATATTTTAGTAAACGCTTCTTCTACAAAATCCAAACAATTAAAACAAACATCGTCAACATTTACTGGTGTACCGGAATTATATTTATCATTACTGATATATCTAGGTGCTAAATTATACAAATTTAGGATACATTTTACGTGCATGACGTTTAGTAAAATCAGCTGTTTTCCATCAAAATTCTATTCAAATATAATAATACACAAATATACGTTTCGAACGACTATTATCTAAAACATCTACATACCTCAAATTTGTTCCTACTCGCATAACTCATAGTATGACACCTTTTTATTTGATTAAACCACGAAAATGTTTTATAATGAGTCTCAAAACGTAGAACAACATTCGCACTTCGTAGACGAGACGAATGTTTTTGTTTGAATAGGTAGTAGAACGCATACACAAAGACACGTTCACGATGGACACTGCAAATCTTAAAATATTTAATCCAGGGTTTAAATTTAATTTACAACTAATAAAACCCATTCAACAATATGATAATTAAATCATATCCTCCTTAATTTAGACTGAGTAACATTTTAAGATAGTTTTATTTCATTTTATTGAGCCGGTGTTGAACGTACCTTTATTTTATTATGGCGACAAATGGATTATGTTTACATTGTTACTGGTCAATAGAGGTGGGACGTTCGATTCTTTTTGGTGAATTGATTCATTTGATTCATTCTTCTAAAGTGATTCGTTCCCAAAGATTCGTTCTCGAATGATTCCCTCCACTCCCTACTGTGGTTCGAGTGGTGAACGATTCGCGAATTGTATGTTGCTTTCGAGTTCAATTTTACTAAACTTTGCACGCATGCGTTAATTCAGAGTTAAGAATACGAAATCAGGGCGGTTTTTTAAGAACTTGATGTCATTAACAATAACATCCGGTTCACTTTAGAAGAAACAAATAAATCAATCAACTTCCTAGACTTAACGATGACAAATAATAACCATAAATTTGTATTTAACATATATGTAAACCAACATTTACAGATACAATCATACCAGCCTCTTCGTGTCTATTAGAGGTGTGACGTTCGCGAACGATTCGTTCTTTTTGAACGAATCAGTACACTGAATCAAATGAATTGATTCAGCAGTTACAAAAGAATCGATTCTTTCTGATTCATTCCCTCGTGAACGAGAGTTCTAGATTCGTTCAAAAAGTGAACGAACCAATTTGAATGAATCTTCCTAAGAGAATCGTACGATGTGATTTTCATCAGTTGAGAATATTTAGCGCAAAGCGTTACCGAAACCACTATATTTAATAATCATACTAGATTAATTAGTAGTAATTTCACAAATTTTCTTTATTAAGACACGTGTTTCAACTTTTCAGTCATCAAGAATGAACATAAATATTAACAAAATAATAACAAGTTGTGAATTTTATCTAAGTACAATATTAAACATCGGCCATGTATTGGCCCTAAACTTTCTTTTACGTAGTCAGTATATTTAGATTTGATAGTATATAAATAAAAATATTTTCACTAAACTTATTTGTGACACTGACAATAAATGTTAAATGTCAAAATATTTGAATATTTAAAACAATTGACATGCATAGTAGATCATTAATATCTTTAACTTTAATTCTAACTATTTTACTGTAAGTGCAGCCGTTTCGAAGATATGCAAAAAGTGACTCAAGTAAACATGCACTTCCGGTTTGAATATGCTTTTCAAAAATAGGAGGTTTTCTTCCCAGGCATATACTTAAAGGGTAAATTGCGTTATGAATTTCATAAAAGTTCAGTCTCCATGCCCATAAGATTAACACACGATATTTATCTGAAAAATATTCAGATCATTGCAATCGTATTTCGCGCATCGCTTGCCCAATCTATCTTTGTCTAGCAGTGATCGTAGTGATCCTTGCGCTCCAATTTTAACGGGTAAATGCTATATTAAATTATGATCAAGTTATTAAATTTCTACCAATCCTACATAACCACAAATAACAAAACGTTCATTTAACGCTACAAACATTTAATATTACGTTACAAATTAATTTATTAATAGCAAAAATGAGCAGAAAAGAAGCTCTCTCAACATTTATCCAACAAATCCATGGGAGACCAGTGGTCGTTAAACTAAATAGTGGTGTCGATTATAGAGGTTAGGACAACAATTTTTATTTTATAGAAATGTGACTAGCAATTTTTTAAGATTTGTGCAATTTCTCCGAAATGGCTGCACTTGCAGTAAAATAGTAGCAATTAAAATGAATGATATTAATATTTCGCAGCCACTTTTGTTTGAAAGATTTCAAGAAGTGTACCAGTTACAAGAAAATTACTATTGAAATTCTTTCTTTTCTTATTTATAGTGCTATATTTATGTAGGTGTGGGACATTCTATTTAATAAATCGTATCAATTATGCATGTCAACTATTTAACAGGAGTACAAAATAGACTCAAATAATAATTTGAGTCTTTTTTGATAGGATGAGAAAAGTTGTATATTTAACATCTATTGTTACAAATAAATTTAGTAAAAAAGCGTTTCAAATGTTAGTAAAATATTATATTTGTCAGGTTTTAAGTTCTTTTGAAAACTAAAAAAATGCCAGGCCATTATAATTTCTAATATAGTGTCTAGAATGATTATATTTTCATGTACGTAGTTGGGCTATTTTTCAGTAAATTATGACGAAAGAAAACTTTTATTATTATTATGCATTGTCTATTATACACAATCTTAATTTTAAAAAAAATCTACTTGTGGAATGCGTAAGTGCATTCTGCATTGTTTGTTCTCAATTACAAGAATGATTGAATTAATTCTAATTATTTGGAAGAATAAAAAGTGAAATATAATTTCAGGAGTTCTGGCATGTTGGATGGATACATGAACATCGCGTTAGAACAAACGGAAGAATACGTCAACGGCCAGTTGAAAAATAAATTTGGAGATGCATTTATACGTGGAAATAATGTTTTATATATAAGTACACAGAAACGTAGGGTTTAGGGTTATCTTTATTGCACACATTCACCGATTTTCTAATCTAATCTAATATAATGGGCTGGTGGTATAAGCTAGTAATTTACTAGCAACAATGCTAATGAATTGCTCATATTACCACTTTTAATTTAAAATACTTTTTCGGAATGATTACAAACTCCTTTGTAAATTAATATATATAATATTTTCTGTAATAAAAATATTCTAAAAATATAAGTTTTTTATATAAAACCTTTATCAACTGCATGTTTGAATACGTTTGCTAATTTTTGTCTATGCTCGCGAGTTTTCAAAGGATAAACTTTGAACACTTGAATGATATTTACTGCTTCTTCACCCTAAAATTACAAAACAATAATACACAATTAACGAATTATAATTTAAGCCACATTTAAGATAGATTTATAGTTCACTATAAGGTACGCAACAGAGAATATGTTAAGTTCTTACGTAATCGGGTACGTTCGTAACACATTTGTTATTCAACGCTGTAGTTTCCTCAATTTACGCATCCGTATTTACACACCGGTACCAATAAGCAACTATTTGATTTTGTTTATTAATTTAAGTAGTTTTTTTTTCAAATACGCTTTTTATCTTTTCTTTTATATTTCATCTTCAAATATCTACAGTGATATTTGCTGTATAAAACAATCCATGCCGAAAATTATCTGAATATAGCAAAATTAATTTATAAATGACGTCACATCTAATGAAACTATGCATTGCGTTCAATATATCTACGAACACATTGCGTTGCAGTAGTGTACTATACGTAGACTATAAATCCATCTTTATAACCAATTCAAAAGTCGGAATTGACGAGGAAAGCAATTATTTACGACAAACGGATTGATTGTAAGCAAAGTCTTACTTCGATAGAATCTAGATCAGCTGCCTCGCTATCGTCCATCATTTGAAAAGGCAATGCTTCCATTGACATTGAATAGCCTAGGATAGCGTTCAACTTCATTTCGGTATTTAAATCATCTAATGTGAATTTCGCGGGATCAGAACCAAGTTCTGAAAGGAATTTGGTAAATTCGTTATGATATTCAAACATGATATCATCCCAGTGCTTGTTTAATAATTCAGTACTAGTACATGAATATAAGAAGAAACTTAAATCACAAGCCAATGAACAGCATCTGTAATAAAATGTATTTGTTTTAACCAATTATGAATTCATAGGCCAGTTGCATTAGCAATATTTAAAGTTTTTAACAATTTTTCATAATCTTAATACTAACTATGTAGTTGAAGATAGAATTCATGTTTTAAATCTATCATTTGAAATTCTAAGTCAGTTTTCGAGATTAGTAAGTACGTGAATATGTATTATAAAAAATCATCCCCCCCCCCCCAACATATACATACTGTAAAAGTAAAGCAAACTAATATAATACTTAAATATTTATTTTTATATGTAAAACGATACATACAGAGAAAGTAATGAAACATCAATTGTTACATAGATAATTAATATGTAATACAATTATTTTCTTATAATCTATTTTTTACTCAACATTTTTCGGAAATCATCATTTGTCATAGGGACTTGCGTTTGTTTGACGGCAGCAGTTTGAATTGACCGTGGTACTAATGGAATTTGAATACGAGTTCTAGTATGTCGCGTTACTTCTGGCACCAGTGTGTCAGTTTTACGTTTTGGCGGATCGCTAATCGCAACTGAAATTATAAAGCCATCCACTTCAGTGTTATCTGTAGCAATAATTGCTTTTGAAGCGTCATTCGGGTCATTGAATTCAACATACGCAAGCCCTTTCGATCGACCATTTCTATATGTGACTAGTCGGACTTCTTTCAAAGCTCCATGAGGTTTGAAAAAATCTTCAAGTTGCTCTTGCGTCATTTTTAACGGCAATCCTCTCACGAATAATTTATGTTTTTCTTGTGAATTTGCATACCGGAACATTGGTTCACGTTCCATTTTGTCAACTTTGCACTCGGATATGAAAACTGGGCGGCCTTTTATAAGTTCTCGGTCACGCAATAGCGTTTTTTCAGCGTCTTCTTTTTTACCAAATACACAGTACGCATATCCTTTGCTGTTTCCTTTGCGATCCTTGACCAATCTTAGTTCTTCTACTGGTCCCAAAAATTCTTTCAATTCATCATCGGTCACTCCGTAATCTAGATTACTTATGAATACGCTTCTGGCTTTCTTTTCAGGGTCCATATCGATTCTTGTATATTCTTTCTGCTCAATTTCGGCAGGCGCATCTTTTTCTTTAAGTGGTTTATCCTGTTTTTTCGGTGTATCATCTGTTATTTTGACTTGTTTAAGTTTACGTTCATTGTCTTTTGTAGCGCTTCGTGGATCCGGGTTTTTTCGTTTCTGTCCTTTTTGTAAATTTGATTCGTTTTTAAGTCCATTCGAGGAATCCGTAAGTGCATGCTCTTTATTCCATTTTTTCATGTGTTTCTGACCTAAATTCGTGCAAGTAATAATCGTTTCTACTGTTCCGAATTGTCTTTCATACATCATCCATGATTGGACTATACATTGAGGCCAATCTTTAGTGCTGGATAATGCTCTTTGGTATGTTTTTTGTACGTGTTTAACGTCCCCGAATTGTTGTTCTAAAGCAATTAGTTCTAGCCAGATATTTGCTGACCCACCGAGTGTTTTCAAGATCCCATAATCATTCCAAATTATTCTAGCGGCAGTAATATCGTTCAAGAAATCGGCTTCGATTTTAGCCCATAATCGTAGAAACGTACAATCTGGATCGGCTTCCATGCCAAAGTTTTCAATAAGATGTTGATGCCCTCTGTTGAATGCTTCTCGAAGTTTTTCTTTCGAATCTGAATTTTTTGGATCGGTAATGCGGCGATAGTGTTCCAAATAAACTAGCCACACTTGTAAATATTGATGTCCAGTTTGAAAACCACTCAGCAGTGCTTTTTCTAAGCACTGCGTGATGTCATCGTGGGATTTTCCCACTAGTTCTAAGGCTCGTATATGAAACACCCACAAATCTTCATTCCAAGGGCAATTTCTTAAAGCTCTTTCAGAAGTGGATAATGCAGATGGAAAGTTACCAAGTTTAAAGAAATAAGTACAAAACTCGTACCAAATGGCTGGATTTAAGCTCATATCCGCCACGGCTCTTTCGTAAAGACAACGAACTATTTCTAATTTGCCCTCATCTTCAATATACTCTCGGTAGATTTTCAATCGCTCCTCATCAAGTGTGGCTGATTTTAATTTATCTTCGTAGCGCTGATAATCTTCAATGTATTTAGTAGCTTTTTTATAAGCCCAATCCACTTGGTCTTTATTAACAATATCTTGGTGAGGTAAGCGTTCCGTCCATACTCTCCATTCAATATAAGTCCGCTCCATTTCTAGCAATGGTACGCTTAATTGTCGTCGAAATATTTCAGCTACTCTTCCAGCTTGTTCTTTCCAATCATCCGTTTCCGAATCAGTTTTAAGTGATAAATGAGCCAGCTCAAATTCACGATATGCATCCCATATTAGGCACCCCTGTCCAACATGCAAACCCGCTGTGTTTATCGCTCGTTCAAACACTTTACGCGTGCCTTCAACATCATTTTGCCCAATACTGTATTGTACATACTCCAACCACAAATCTACCGATAAATAATCTTCTACGGCTTTATCAAAAAGCTCAGATATATATTTCTTTTCATTGTCAGTGTTTGCAACGCGCATTTCGTCGCGAATCCAGTCCAACCATAATTTAGCGGTTAGCGGGAAATTCTTGTGAAATCGCTCATATGCAGCGCGCATTTCTGAGAGATTAAACAGTTTTCGGTAAATATCGACTAATTCTATGTGAGCATCGTATGAATATGGATATTCAGTTATTTGAGCTTCGAGTTCTTTGGCTTTTTTCTCTAATAATTCATCTTCGTCCGGACCGGAGTCTGAATCGGATGCATCTACTTCCATTTTTTCTCCAATCACTTCTGTTTCTTCGTCACTCATGATTGCGCACGAGTAAGACCGCAATTTTAATAATTCTAAACCACAATAGCAGGTTTAATGTATTTATTATCCGAAAACAAAATGCCAATAAAGTTATACCGTTATTTAGGTTAAGTTTATTTTCCTCACTGACATAAATTAAATCAGTGACCGTCAACATGTATTACTATATTTATCACAAAGCATCGAATTCTTAGTATATATTTTAGTAGAAAACGCAGAATAGAAAAAACTTCTCCCATAATTAGAAACGGATGTGTTTCGAGTTTCCTTTCGTCCCTGATTTATCATTTGATAATAATTATAATCTAACTTAAAAAAATAACAATCAACATAAATAAAAAACATAATGCACTTATATTTTACATATATTAAACTGTAAACAAATTGAATACGTTCACCAAACATTTCTTGATTTACACTTAAATCACTTGGATACCTGAAACTCTAAAAATATGAGTACTTCATATATAGCACCGAAAATTAATGAGTAAGAATATTTATAAACGATTAAAATTCCTCTTTTAGGAATATAGAATGGAGAAAAAAATCTCTAAGAAAGGAGAAAGTGTAAGCAAATAGAAAACTGTAATTAAACACAAACACCATTGAAAATCATAAAAACTTGTATTGAAAAATACAGATTTGATTTTTAATGTTGACATTGAACACTAAAAACTCGCCATTAATGCTTAAATTTGATAATAAATCAAACTTCGTCGTTCGCACCCTATAGGGGTGTTGCCATCTAGCAAATTTTCATAATTTATTTACAAAAATGAATTATTTTATTTTATTTTAAACAGTTAAATTACTGTGCATCCAAACACGTTAAACGAGTGCTTATGATGCCAGATGCTCGAACACTATTTTAATGTGAGTGCAAATTTAAATAATACACTTACCTCGCAAGTTGAAAATCAATCAATTTCACGTCAATGACTTGGTTGTTATTGTCGTATTTAGCTAAAAAATTCGGTATCCATGCATCTCCTTGAGTGAATACAGAACATTTTCCTTTTTTATTGTGGGAAATTTTAATTAATCGCCTGAAATTTATTATTTCATATTAGTCTGACTATTTTCGGAATTCCGTCTGCGTGTGTGGTATTCAAAATGAAAGATATTAATATTATGCACAACTTTTGTTTAATAATTTTCTTCAAAAAGTATACCGATTACAAGAAAATTGTTAAATTTCTTATTTATGTTGCCATGGTTACGTAGAGGGAATGGGAAATTATACTTATGACAAGTAGATTTAGCTTAAAAGTGCTTCAAATGTTAGTAAAATATTAAAATTATATATAAATATTTTGTTAGGTTCATTTGAAAACTAAAAAACGCCCGGCCATAATAACTTATAATATAGTGTAATGAATAATTATATTTTCTTCAATGTTTAAAATTTAGTTCTATGAAAACAAAATATACCAACTACGTATAAGAAAGTCTAGTGCAAGACACTGCAGATGTTTTTCTAGGAGCAAAGGTTGACGATATTGCTCGCTTATGACCAGAAGTGTATTCATTTTCAAATAAATTAAATTACCAACTGTGATAAAAACTATTAAAATTAGAACTTACGCGAAATGGTCTTTCTCGAAAATTTCCTCAAATTTCGCTAAATATGACGGTGGAAGTTCTTTTTGAATTGCATCCCTTGAACAAGCAATTAAAGATTTATGAAAATCTGCATACCACTCTCTGTAGTTTTCAGCAAAGTATGTTTCCTATAAAAGTTTTTAAATTAAATTCTATACAATTATAAAGATTTTGTTTACAAATTACTTCGTTGTGGTTAGTCAATTCTTCAAATTCTTTCGGGAATTGATCTCTAAATGCGAAAGATAAGGAATGAAATCTTGCAAATAAACGAATTATTTGAATTATATTATCATAATCCATTTCCTTTTGACGAATGTAAGGAACATATGACTGCACATTCAAATCTTCCAGTGCTATGTAATCATGTTCACCATCGCTTATTGCGGAGTAACATCTAAAAATATCAGGTTGTTTTCGAGCTAACTCTAAATTTTATTTTGACTAAAATTGTCAGTTCACATTTCCATATTTTTTTTAAATATTAAGCAGTATCCTTTTTTAAAATTAAATTTCTCGACTCATTTATAAAATAAGTAACGAACCTTAACGCCAAGTGACGTCATGTACGTCTAGACATGGATGCTACTTAATTTCCTATAACTACAATGCAAATTAACCGAATTTAACAAACTCATATATATTTTGTGTGTTCGGTCGTGCACGAAGCACAGGAAGATAAAAAATACTGAATAAATAAATAAATAAAATGTGCAAAATAAATAAGACAAAATATAGTAATATATTTATGACAAAGTTAGATTATTCAGACTTACACTGGAACATTATCAAATTTATTGTGTATAGATTTTGAATCTTGGAATTTAATGAATGAATCCCAAATCTGTAGATAAATAATATTGTTAAATACATATCGAAAATTAACATTGGTTGCCTCTATTCTGTATTTATTGCAAGTCGTAATATATTTTTGTGTGACATCTAGCGGTACGTTTAAAAAAATTGTGTTCATATGACGTCACCTCAATCGTAATGGTGCTAACCTCAGACTAATGATAATTAGCAACACCATGTACTTCATTGTTATATCGGCGCGACGAAAAGAAACTTTTGACTAAATGAAAGTAGTAGACCTCAACAAATATAGTAAAGATTATTGCTACCAACGTGTGATGATGATAACCAATTTTTGAGGACCACTAGTTTGCCTGCAGTGTCTTGCACTGGACTATCTTATACGTAGTAGATATATTTTGTTTAGATAGGCAGCATATTAAAATACATATGATTAAATATTCAAGATAATATAATTATTCATTACACTATATTAGAAATTATTATGGCCGGACGTTTTTTAGTTTTTAAATTGATCTTAAAACCTAACAAAATATTTTTATGTATAATATTTTACTAACTTTTGAAACGCTTTTTCACTAAACCCATTTGTAACAATAGATATCAAAATATTTGAGTCTATTTTATTTTCCTGTAAAACAGTTAACATGCATAGTTGATACGATTTATTAAATATAATTGCCCATGCCTATGCAACTATGGCAATATAAATAAGAAAAGTTGTGCAAAATATGAATATCTTCTATTTTAATTGTAACTATTTTTGTGCAGCCGTTTCGGAGATATTGTAAGTTATTGTAATTTTTTATTTCTCATGTTGTAGTTTTAACTTAAAATTATTTGCATTTTATTATTATGACGTATGTTAAAAATCCATTTTCACATGTATGTATAATACATTTTATAGTCATCCCGTTTGCCCTGAAGATGACCAATATATTGGTCGAATCCAGTCGGCAGTCATTTAAGAAATAAAAATTGATCATTATGGATAAAAGACGTTTTTTTTTCATTTTCATCCCTTATCTAAAACCCATTACAATTGAGTTGAACATTCAATTATATCTATTTTGCATTGTCTCTTTTCGTCATGCCGCATAGGAACAAACCTGTGTTACTAGTCTAGATATTATTTGTTTGAGGTGAATTTTCTAAATCCGAGAATATTATAGACAAAATATACAGACACATACTTAAGCTCTTCTATACTACGTACGGCGAGCTTAAATATACGTCAGGTTTAGCAACAGCGCGGATGAGGTTTTAGCACCGCATTCTCATTAGTGCAGCACATAAAATAATTCCTCACGAGTTACTACCGCGTTGCTATAATACAGAATAGGGACCCAAATAATAATTACGAACGCAACATTCACTAATATGACTGTTAGTTCGAAGCATAAATAACTTTATCTCAGGCTGATTTATGAAATATTGTATAAGAATAACAATTAGAGATAAGATTTTCCTAACGCGATAACAGCAATAAAAAGAACTAATAATTGAAGATAAATAATCACAATCATTGAAGATAATTAAGAACATTTCAATTTTATATAAATAATATACCTTATTGTAGAATGCTGCTTCATTCCTAAAAAAATCTGAAGATCGGAATGATTTTCGTCGACCAATATTTTTAGGCAATGCTTTTACGAGCACAGCGCAACTAATATTTTTTTGTTCGATTTCACTAAATGGAAATAGAATTTATGTAGAAGACGCAAATTAGTTTAATCAATTTTTTTAATAATTACTTTATGAGGACAGATCCTTCAACGGTGAATCTGACAATGGAACTCAAATAAGAATCACCTTTATTTGTAGCACTGTCTTTTAAATTAACTTTAGTAACAATTACTTGTTCGTAACCACTCGATTTTTGTAAAATATCAACCAAAACGTTTTCATCGAAAACGGGTGATATTAATTCTTGCAATTTTTGCGCTATCATATTTAATGAAATCGAATTAACAATACAGTTACAAATGCCCGACGGAGATTTGAAAGTAATGCAATGAATGGAATTCAATTATTGTGGTCCCTTTATATAAATGCATAAAGTGTTTGATTATTGTGTTTTATTAGTGACGTGTAATTTGTTGATTCGATGACAATCAGCACCGAGCTTTTCACAAAAAATATAACCTTCAAACTTCTAATTTTATATTTACGAGAGAAGTGAGGTACAAATGTTATGTCAGATAGTTAGTGCATATCGCTGAATCTAAATCTCTTTTTTTATGAAAATATAAGCGATAAACATGTTCCATAGACGTTCAAATTGGATTTCGATCCAGTGTTATGCACTGCGTGATACGTGTTACTTTGCGGTTACGTCTGGATTACGTTAAGCCCCTAATTTCACTCAAGTGATAAGTTAGTTGTCAAAAATGTTTGGTTTAGAATTTTAAGAAGAAAATATTTTTAGTAAAATGGATTTATTATTTTCCATTAACAAAAAAATTTCCAAAAACTCACCATGCGTGGACAGGTGATTTTGATATCAAATTTAGTGTCTAGTAAAACTTCTAAAAATAGTATTCTCTCCAGTTTTCCAGAGAGTCCTGCTATGTGTTGTGTTTCCAGTACAAATGTGGTAGCATATAGTTCAGTAACAGAACTGGATGATTCCAGTGGCACGACATGGGGCTCTCATGTATATGTTGCAGACTTAAATAGCCCATGGTTAAGCCACAAGTAAGTTATTTTCATGGATTGAAACTAAAATCTGGATCTTATCTCTTGCTTGGTGTCTTGTTATAAATAATAATCACAATTTCATTTGTTTCGAATTAAACATGGCCAAAATATTTATTTTCTGCATAAAACACCATCGGCACAGGTTTCTTAACGTATACCACTGAACTTTCTTATACGTAGTAGGTATATTTTATTTAGATATATTACCCGTATATTTGGTTTAGTTAAGACAATACATGCTTTTTATGAATTTAAAGTAAACATCTCGTGTGAATTAACATAAAAAACATGTACTTCATGGTCAAACTGGCCCATAATACAGAAGTTTTCTCATTGTTTAGTAGCTATGTTTGTTATAACTGAATGCCAGTTACAAATGTTAAAATTTAATAAATATTGAACCTAAATTGGTGCGTTATGTAGCAATAGTAATAATACTATTTTTTTATAGCAAAATTTGCCACTTGGCTATTGTTTATATCGTGTAAAACACTTAACACCTATACATTTTTATATTTTATATAATGTCCAGATGTGAATGGATGTAAAGAGTTTTCTGCCACCCCATTTGATGGGAATATGCAATGAAGTTATGTATGTATATATTTCAGAGTTTTATCCAGTTCTGTACCGATATCTGTGTTGCAATGGGACTTAACAGGTGATCTGTTACTAGTAGCAGACCAAGCAGGCTGTGTTAGATTTTATCGTACCAAAGACCATCTACTTAATAACTGGTATTTAGCACATACTGTAACATTACAAGGTGAACATATTATAGCAGCTGCATTCTTTCATTCAGGCAAAAAAGTAAACTTATTATTTTAAACGTTAAAGATACATGTGTGATTTGAAGTTGTCCGTTTGTAGGTGTGTTGGAATTCAGAGAAAAAGGATACTTCTTTATATACTGAAAAGTTCCAACATGTAAGATTTCAGTGTTCAGTAAAACAATTCGGGGGTCGACCGTCTGTTGGTGCTCTTCTATTGACTACTACTGGAATGTTAGCGGCCATCTTACTTCCTCATCACACGTCACACAACTCGCCTATTCTTACTACTGAGAGTTTGAGCGCTTCACGAAATCATATTACCACCGTTGATATATGTTATGGCAAAAGTAAATCAATTTTATATATTTTATACTAACAGATACAAGCACATACCGAACGCAGTAGAATATATATAATAAGAAATAATATATAAGTTCCTATCCCTAGTTAACTATGGTAATATAAATAAGAAAAGCTAGAATTACAATAGCAATTTTCTTGTAACTAGTACACTTTTTGAAGAAAATTTTCAAACAAAAACTGTGTGAAATACTAATATCTTTCATTTTATTATTACTTCGTATTATAAAGTAAAAATAATTTTAAAAAACCTAAATTATAAATAAATATTTTATAAGTATATGTGCTATAAATTAATATATTAAATATGGAGTTTGGACCAAACAGATATAACTATATATTAATATATATATATATATATATATATATATATATATATATATATTTAATTTTTCTGCAGATGGACATTTTCTACTTGCGGTTAGTAGTGGCAATGTAGCATTACCGGTACAGTGTTACCGTGTGTCAGTGCGAAAAGTTGATGAAAAATGTATTATAACAAGTCAAGCATTACCAGGTTTCTTCCTCCAAGATGCAACAAAAGATTCTCAAAGTAATTTCTTTGTGTATATTAATTTCTAAGCAAACAATTAATGCTTTTTTTCTTGACTAGTTGAATCAGTTTACGCTGATCCGGACAGTGCTGTTACACATTTACGCTGGGTTGTTCGTGAAGATGCTGATGCTTTGGTTGTTGCTTCAAATGGAAGTTACGGAGGCTGTTTACAAGTCTGGGAGCTGCAAGAGAAATCTTTGCCTGTACATCCTTTGCTTGGTGGAACAGAATCGTTCAACACAGTTGTGAGTTGCATTTTGAATATAAATTATGTTAATTATATGAGTTTACTTTATAAGTATTGCGATTTAAAAATCTAATAGTATCTAATCATTTATGATTTTAAGTTATGGCAACATCAGGCTGTATTTCGACACACGTCAAAAGTGGTCGCACTAGCAACAAGTAAATTAACAATCTCAAATAGTGTATCAGCTGCTGGATATGTAATGGTCGCATTGTCAGACAATACTGTTCATTGTCTGTTCCGCGATAGTCTAAAACATGTATCAAGTGCTACCATGTCTTTGGCATGGAATAACGCTGATGAACCCAGTAACAAACACATGAAAAGACACATAAATATATCATACTTAGACATGTCTTGGTTAGGAAATGTTTTACTTGTTATTGATACACAAAGTCAGATGTATTTATACAGGTTGCCCCCATCTGTTGAGCCAGGTAAATATAATACTATGTTTAAAAATGTAACTATTGAGAAGTGGAGACAATCATATTATATTCATAACAGCTCGCTTAAACACTTATATTCCCATCATATGGTCTATGATTGTTCATCAATTAGGTTTAAGCCAACAAAATTTTCTACTTTTTTCTGTAGCTGTGCAAAAATGTTCTGGCGTTATCATTTTTTCTAAATTAATTTGTATCTGTAGTTTTAGTAAAAAATCCGCTTCCCATGGTTACATTTTAGACTATTACAGTTTGTAAAACATACATAATGAGTGCAAATAATAGGTTCACCAATGACTGTACCGTATGCGACTACACTACTTGAGTATTGTCTAGTAACTGGTTTAGATTGGTTGGATTTGATGTTGGTCTTAAGACCAGGCATGCTGGAGGCATTATGTGATCGATTAACGGAAAGCTTTAACCGACAAAATCCAGCTAATCAACAATATTATTATGTTCAGTATTTAAGCATTAAAACATCTGTATACAGGTAGGTAACCATAGGTGCGCTCTTTACTTCCGTTTTCTTTTGGAATATTCTATCGCCTATATTGACGTATTAATTATTTCTGACAATTCACTACCTATGTCTATTTACCAATTAATTTGTCAAAAGTATCTTAATTATATTTTAGTATAGAAAGCAACTTAAAAGAGAAAAACAAAATTGTTTGTACAACAGTAGTAATACTATATTTTTTATAAACAGATTAAGTTCTACAGGACAAAATAAAGCGAATGATTTAACGAATTTATTAATGCTACACAGTATTGCAACTGCGTTTAAAAGTTTACTTCGTCCGAGTGATTTAAGTTGTCACGATAAAAGTCCAGCTGATTCTTTAGCAGGTAATTGAACAAATTCTATGTAAATTGAATTATTTTAAAATTGATTTTCTCTTATTTGCTACACTTATGAATAAAATTCAAACAAAAGTTGTAAGACCTTTTAATAACTATAGTCCAGATACGCAGGCAACAGTCTTACGTTACAAACTTCTTTTGCTTCATTCAGTTTCATCAAGTTCTTTATACACGCTCTTCTATTCTGCTTGCTCACAACTTTTCTTTTGCGCAACTCATTCTTAATCATATTTACCCCGCATTTCTACACCAATAAAATTCATTTTTCATTCGACATTTTCTCAACATGATCATACTTATATCTTATTTGGCATTTTTTTTACACAATATCGCACTACTCATACACCCACGTATTTCTCATCCTGTCTCTCTTAGATACACTACAAATACTTCTTAAAAATGTATTTTCCACAACAGGCACTTGCTTTTTATGCTTGGTTTGCCAAACCCAACATTCACTCCCATACATCAACGATGACACAAGTACACCATTGTACACTCATAATCTTGCATCCTTAGAAATGTTAAAATATATACTATTTAATAATAAATATATGGTTAATATTTGATTAAAAATTATTTTTAGGTGTAATGACGGAAAATCAAACCGATGTTGATAAAGTGCTTATGCATTTAGAAGCTAAAGAATTCACAGTTGAACCGAGCACGTTACAAAGCCTACAACAACTGATACAATGGGTTGCCGATCTTGCATTAAATTTATTAGCGAAATTACCTGACAGTCGTCCGTCTGCAAGCAAATCATATGAGTTATTACGAGATGTGAAAGCATTGAATACATTACGTGAATTGCTGGTGATCATTCGTATTTGGGGCCTTTTGAGACAAAGTTGCCTGCCAGTGTTTGTTCGGTCCGCTGAGAGTCTGGATGTTTTGGCACTTTTATTTAGATTGCTTAGTCGATTGGTGCAGAATCCGAATGAACCCGACGATGGATTAATAGGTAAGTTATATTGCAATAAGTATTGACTACGCTAATGCTCGCAGTTGATGCGCAGGTTTATATATGAACAATAAAATCCAACGAATTATGAGTTTGGTATACGACGAAATACTGAACATTCAACGATCACTTATACTGAAGTTTAAATACGCTTTGGTGAAATTTTTTTTATGACAAGCATTTGGCGAATAGTTCATATGTGAATAAATTATGAGTTTAGTATGCGACGAAATACTGAGTGTTCATTGATCACTTCTACTGACGTTAAAATACGCTTTTGTGTAGTATTTTATTCTATTTCGAAATAACACGCACTTCAAAAAGATGCCAACAGATGGCCCACCCTATACAAAGTACAAACAGACACGTTAATACTACTCTTATGCGGGGGAATCACTCGTAAGTGCGCAGTGGGCTATGCGCTATACTTATATTGTAACTACGAAATAAAAATCAAATAAGATATACACCACGCTGATTGTATCATAAATGCTGGTACATGGTACTATATACTTATAGGCGAATTTACATAAGAAGAACATTTTTGTGGCATGAATCATCACTACACTCCATATGATTATATGTAAAAAGCGTATGATTCATACCACAAAAATGTTCTTATGTGAATTCGACTATAAATGCGTGTCTAAACAGGTTAAATTTAAAAAACGAAATTTAGCAAAAATATGTTTTGCATACATGCAATAATTAGATAAAAATATTTATCAAATACTGATTAGTTGTAGGAAAAGGAAACATACAAAACCATATCCGGATACCAATTTTCTACTGTTGCTTAACTAGCATAAGAAGTTAGTTTTAATTATGCCATATTGATAGTAGCACGTTCCAAAATGACTGAAAAAAAAGTAATTAAAAAATATATTCCGCATCAATTAAGATCACATCCGCTTCGATGTATTCGCTTACCGTTATTTTGTGCATTGGCTTTCATCATATATTGGTTTATGATATGTCCATTACTATATGTTGCATTTCGTAAAGATAAGATGAAAACATGGTCACACTGGTGGCCGTTTGCATATTGGGGCGTAGCGTTGTTGGTTTTCCTAATCATAATGGCTATTACAATTTGTATTTGGCGCTGTCGTGGACGAAACGATCAAAGTGAAGAAATCCAGAAATGTGTATTGCAGAAACGAAAATCATCAACTGTGAAAGAATTGTATCATGTTACTTTGTCGCATGACACACGTTCTAGCAATATATCAGATATTAAAGAAATCGATGATGACAATAAAGCAAATGAGAAGGTTGCGGATATAAATAAGGATTCGATGGATTTGAAACAAGAAATAAATTGTGAGAAAATCGCGAATTTGGAGAAAGTTGAAGAAACAGAGAATAAACATTTTCCTAGATGTAGTGTCAGACGAAAACCGGAATTATCATTGACAACATCAGTACAGCGACCATTATCAATGATAATTAATGCCGATTCGCCTATTTCACCGTTGTCGGCAAGAGAAATGTTTTTCATCGAAATGATTGAAACCGCTAATACTTCATACGGCGCTTTTATACCATCAACTCAAACATTTATTGATATGGAAAGAAAAAATTACATATCCGATACCGCTTTACCAGAAAGCCGACCACCAATTATACGAAGAATTCTTTCGAAAAAACCGGAAGAGGACCCAAAAAATCCGGAGTTTTTCATCGCAAATATACCAGAAAGCAACAAAAGTTGTACTGCAGAAGTGTTTTTATTTATTGATAACGCTGATGCCAAGAAAGAATTTAAAATAACTATGTGTGATCCTGATGATGTGTTTGCTAATTGATCTTTTTAACTGAATTAGTTTTAGTGTTTTTGAAAACAATAAGTGCGTGTGTATAACATTTTTTTTTTTTTCATAAATTTTAGATGAGTCTTGTTTACTGCCAAGTCAAGTTTTAATTCCTCAGTTACAACAAACTTCAAATCGAGTTGCATTGGCATCTCCACAACTCGCCCAGCAAACTTTACCACTTCAGGTGAGCATTTTCAAAATAAATATGTCTCATTTTAACGAAAATTTGGCGATTTATTTATATATAATTAATTTCTATACATTAAGATTTAGTAAAATTGTCATAACACCATTATAAAATATTTATTTATTATGCGATAGCTTGAATATTTAACCGAGCCGGAATTCCTTACCTGCAACAATGACCAAAATTTCGGCGGTCAAACAGTTGATTGTATCCGTCACTTATATTTGGGAACAACACCTCGTGCTGTCAAACAATGCGTTCGTTGTGGCAGTTCTGCAGGAACGCAACCAGTTACTCGTACAGCAGCGATACGCGCGTGGGATCAACGGTGGATAAGATCATGCCAGTAATAATCAAATTTAGTTTTAACAATTATTTATCGAAAAACTACTATAGTAAAATAACCCCATTATCTACTTGCAATGTCCTAATCTCGACAAAAAAAAAAAACAAGGGAGAATGACGTCATTCTCCCTGGGCGCGAATACTTTTAAACATTCATATCTCCGAAACTAGAGGCTTTAAATGAAAATAAAAAAATACAGTGATTCTATTGTGTTATTATCTTTCCTTTGGTGCAAGTATTCGTTTAATCTATTATTTTTTCGGTTTTTGATAATCGCAACTTACTAACATACGGATATATGTTTAAAATTAATTTTAAATAATTGTTTCAGATGTGGTGGATTATGGAGATATCATGCCCAAACATAATTTTGTTGTATTGAGTAATATTTGATTATATAATGTTTTATAAGAATTTTTAATAAAAATGCTATCTATTTCGTATTTGAAATCAATAGTTTTATTTTTATATTTTGTTATATTTTTTTCTGATAATCTTGGTTCTAAGTATTTATTTCGCTAAATTATGTTTACCATTTTATTATTCAGTGGTACTAGTGAAAAGCATTGGCACGTGTGTACATTTAAACGATAAATAATGTACATTTATTATTTTCAACAGAGTATGCATATGCTGCTTAGATTTTATATATACAAACCTAATGCAACGCAAATCTAAATATAGTATTATATAATTTTGAAATAGTTACTAATTTTGCTATATTGTATATTCCGTAATTGTACCAACGCAACAAATATAAACTTTATTGCTACAAAATGATATCACAAAGGCTGAATAAAAGAATTTTGATATTTTGTACGTAACCGGTTGCTTAGGAATTTACCCGTAGTAATATTTTGTTGAATTCAGAAACGCGAATCCACACCAGTAAATATTTGATAATATAATACGAGATACAGACAGTTTCTGGAAAAATTCTCTCCTACAACAGTAACAAAACTCCGGTATGTATTCCGTAATCGAGAATTTACTGACAATATGATATATGATACAATTTTGTTTAACACATTGTATATAAGCATATCATTTTATTTAGATGATTAAATTCAATGTGAAACGTTATAGCTATCTTTGATATTTCAAGGATATTTTTAGGAACATGACTTTTTAAAAAATATTTAGAAATAAAATTTTGGTATATCTGTATATACAATTGCCGGTTACGTTAAGGTGATTATTGGTCACGACGTATTACGATTGTTATATGATGAACTTAAGTATTCGTAGCCGATAATTTGGTTAAATCATAGTATCAATCTTGATAAAAAGGAACTTTATTTCTTAATATTAAAACTGTTAACCAATAAATTATTTTTGGTTGCATCGCATATTTTGTCCTTAGTGTGATTAGGGATTTCTTTTATGAAAGATAAGGCGATAAAACTGGAAATTTTATATTAGTTGTAAATTACAACTTGTAATTGCCAGTTTCCGAATTAGTATTCATTAATCAATTAAGCATCTATAGTGTCTTGCACTGGACTTTCTTATACGTAGTAGGTATATTTTGTTTAGATAGAAAAGGTATTAAAATACAAATGCTATATCTAAATTATTATAGCCGGAGATCCCCCCTCACACACACACAGACGGAATTCAGAAAAAAGTCAGACTCGACTCAGGGAAGGTCAAAAGGTGTATTTCCGTTAAAATCTCGAGTTTGAAATTTTTCATGATTACAATACTTCCTTATATACATTCATATAAGAAAGTAAAAAGAATGTAATAATTTTGCGAGTAGTGTGCATTTTATTATATAAGTTATGGTGCAAAAGTACAAAATTCGTGCAATGTAAAATTTAATCTTGCAAAATCCTAAAGAAATACTCCAATTCTAAACTGGTATCTTCAGCTAAATCAGTACAATGTATGGCATTTCGGTATTTATCAACCCCAAATTTTGCTCTGAGCGTATTCGGTCGAATTTGTCGGGCAACATCCGGATCAAAAGGTCCAGTAAATTTTCGGAACTCCTCGTGCGCGTTACAATCCTCTTTAGCGGATATCTCCAGAGCCACGCACGGCCCATCGATGAAACTCAATTGCAAAGCATTAAAATCTCCGACAACACCTTTATAAACTTCTAAAAATTCATCAGCGTTCGCGTTGCTCAAATAGAACATCTCTATTGCCGATATAGAAAACTTACTATTGGTGATTTCGTTTATTATCTGGCCCAAGTAACCTGCATCTATTACATGTGGTTTTATAACGCAGCAAGTACTGTTTTTATACTTGGCAGTGGAATTTGGGGATTTTCGGTGATCAGTAGCTTTCGGAAAAAAATAGCTTGACTCCTTTAGTACATCTTCTTCTGTATCAGCGCCATGAAAACCATTACTAGCAAGTGCATGGCCGTAGAGAGCTCGCAACGATTCAGGAGCTTCTTTACGTGCAACAGTAGGGTCTGCTGGACCAATCATTGTTTTCCACTTTGCAATAGCATTCTCACCAATCAACTCAATTGCAATTATTGGTCCTGACACAATTTGTTCAACAAGGAACGGCAAAAAAGAATCGGATTTTTTGCTTTCGTAAAAGCCAAGCGCTTCCTGTCGAGTCAAGGCACACATTTTTAGTTTCATAATCTTAAATTGACTCTTGGTGATAAGATCAATGAGTGGACCAAATTTTTTGACAACTGTTGGTTTGAAAACGGCGAAAGTTCGTTCATTTTTCTTCGAGATCAGTTTCTTAGTACGCTGGTCTGCATAACCGGTTAGAGTAATTTGACGGCCATACACTCGAACAGTGTTACCGACGAACATGTCCTTGAGCGAGACTCCTTCGCAAAGAGCTCGTTTCAGATATACTCGACTCAAGTCTTTATCGTAAAGTTCGACACTGTTGTCGAATGGATAGTAATATAAGTAGAAATTTTTCAAAAATGATTTTTCGTAATCGTACCACTCTGCTAAGAAGTTGAGCTTGTCGGTGTAGTCCATTGCGGATAATTCGATTTCGGCCATTATGTTTTATTGGTAACTGTAACAGAAAAGAATACCCGCTTTACAGTTTTATACAGACTGGTTTATGATTTCTTCAGTGGTAGTACATTCAAGTTACAAGAAAACCAAACTTGTATCGTTTGTTTTTTCAGTTTTACAATATGAGTAACGTCGATTAACATTCGAGGAAACTCGAATAACATAAAATTCAACTACAGAATTGATCAATCAACTCAAAATGCAACTAATGTTTGATTTACTTTATAATTTAGAATGATTATATAAAAATTCTACCGTAAGGTATTTTAATATAGTTGTAGACAAAAATGGAATAATTAAAACTAAATGAATGTATAACAATGATAAATACGCCCTCTGAAAACTTATAAAAATATGTCTATTATAACGTATAACGAGTAATTTAGGAATTGATTTGCTGCTGCCCTAATACCAAAAGCTGTGTGAATCTATCATAGGGTACTTGGGCAAATAATTTCCAAATAAATAAGTTTATTATAACGTAATAAAGGAATTATAATAAATGGGTGTTCTAAGGCTAAGACTCTATCGTATGCTATATATATGGATATATTGTAGGGCCAAGGAGCATAATGAAATGAGTTTTGTTTCTAGTAGTACTCATTACGAGTTACTATTTGCTTTAATTCGACACTGTGAAACTCTCACCTATCTTTTTTATTGACGGGTCTTTGTTGAACTGGGATGCTTCTGAAACTGAACAACACGATATTCAATTGTTTTGAATTATGAAATGTTTATTTTTTGCAAAACTCGATATTATATAATATGCACTCAATGTTTGATAACCCAATCTACGCTGAAGTGACACATTCTACATTTTGTTTCTAATGCCATATTGATTTTTAATTTCATATACGAATGTATATAAGGAAGTTTTGTAAGCACGAAAATGCTCGAAGTCGAGATTTTAATAGAAATGCACGTTTTAACCATCCCTAAATCGAATCTGTGTTCGCGCGTGTCTGCGTGTGATGATAGAGTAAACGATAACGGTTGCAGAATATTGGTTTTTTGTTTGGAATTTGGATTCTTCGTTACTAACTCATGCTTTAAGCATATTAAGTCACATATTTATACATGGGAGAATATAACTCTAAATCAGAGAAGTGTGATTGATTTGATAATTTATTTTTCTTTCACGTAATTCATTCTCTTATTCCGCAGACGACCCTGCATTCTCACACCATTCATCTCGCTCATGTAAATCTTCTTCTTCAATCTGTTATTCGACATTCTCTCAATACATGGAAATGAGTAATTTATTACTCAACTATTTATTGATAATTTCTAGTGTCGCGTGTCGGTTTTGTTAATAGGTTAATAAACGCACAACCATGACTAAAACATATGCTGTCTGTTGGCCGATGTTATTAATTTCCATTACTTTTCACTAGAATACCCTAATTTATTAGGTATATAGTTTTTTTTTGCTTGGAATATTTGTACTAGGGAATCAAACATGTCGTGATATCGTGTAATATGTAGCTTATCATTGAATACATACTGTAAGAACGCATATGGGTATTTTTATGCAATTAATTCATTATTATTATTATTATTAAATCAGGTTTTAGTTTGTTTTACTGTTGTAGTTCTTATCGATATATCCTGGAATTATACTGATTTGATATGATGTATATACAAAATCATATTGTATTGTTTACTATACAAACCACTGAATTTGGTTCAATTTTGAATAATATAAAATATGGCGTTTGGCGAATAAAACTTCATTCAGAATGATATTTTTACGAGGTATTTGTGGTGTATCAAAGAAAGACAGAAAGAGAAATACGTGGGTGTATGAGCAGTGCGACATTGTAAAAAATGTCGCACGTAGAATAGGTGAGAGTTAAATGAGGTGGTATGGTCATGTTGAAAGAATGTTGAATGGAAGATTAACAAAAAAAAAAAAAATTACGTGGGTGAGATAAATGGTGTGAGAACACGGGGTAGTCCTCGAAGTAAGTGGATCCATATGATTGAGAATGAGTTGCGCGGAAGAAAAGTTGTGAGCAAGCGAAATAGAAGAGCATGTATGAAGAATTTGAATGAAGCAAAAGTAAGTAAGTCTGTAAGGATAGAGTTGAATGGCGAAAGATTGTCAAGATGCGAATGAATGCCACCCTATTTGATGGGAATAGACGTGTATGTATGTAGAGAATTTAATAAAAAACAGAGTATGTACTTTTATAGTTTATTACTCTTTATTTAATTCTGGTGATACGATAAAATAAGGGAAGGAAACCTTTAAATATGTGTTATTTATTTGTTTATATTCACATTTGTCAACTATTGACGCATGACCTTCATTCGGATAGTTTTATGACTTGTATTTATATATGGATGTTTTATTAATACCTACACATAAGTGTGTTCTTTCCACACACTGAACATGGATCTTGGACGCTTGTATTTTACATTTTTAGTTCACCGTACGCATTACCGAAGAGCTAAGCATTCGGTCGTGCGCCTGTGAGAATCTAGGATTGAAACATTTCCTTAACAAAAAGTTCATGTTTCTTCGCTACATAATTCATGGAATTCGAATTTTAAATCCACTAGGCTCATTAGTTCAGGAGCTATTGGGCCCCAAGTAAAGATGAATATAAGTGTTTGTCTGTCTATTTTGTCCGTAACATTCTCGGATTCAAAGAATTCTTTCACAGAAATTCATTTCACATCACCCGGATTTCGAAAATGCAAATATGTCATATACTTGGCAACATGTTGGCCGCTCGCTCGCTAGTCATAAGTCCAAATGTTGTCGCCTCTTCTCCTCGAAGGTACCGAACCGATTTCAACCAAATTTGGCACACATATGTTGTGTAGGTGCCCGATTGAATTCCTTCGCATTTTAAATCTAATAAGTACAGTACTTCAGGCGATATTGAGCCCAAAAAAGTGTTTTAAATATTTTAATTTAATTGTAAATCAAACATTTGTAGAATCTATAGACTATATCGAACATACATAATTCTTGTTGTTAAGCAATGAATTATCCTTAAATATGTATTCTTTATGGAACTACAGATTACAACGCTAGTTATAATTTATACTAATAGAATCGCGTTGTTAGATTTTCATTCACAAAATGTTGTTCTTGCCGTTTTCGAATATAAAAATCAACACGTATAGGTAGCGATAGGGTAGGTAGTAGATGTATAATGAGTTGATTGAACGTAAAATACGCGCTACTATAAAACAATGCGCGCCTGCGTTCTTCTAAATACGTAAAAGTAGGGGATAGGTAGATGACGGACGACACTGGTCCATGGTCGTACCTGCGCGTGATGTACGTCCGCCTCCGTGTCACGTTAGAGAGCGTCAGTATAAAACACTAAACGCGCTAAATACTCGCAATCTAAACTGGCGTCGTTGTCATAGACGTCGACACAAGATCAACACAGTTACCCTATTCCCTCTATACCTACGTGACGGTGTTGCAAGCAACTTTACTTACTACTCTCCATCTGCAACTAGTGGCCATTCACATCAACATTCACGATTATTTTTCCATAACAGTGTACAGGTTAGTCAAACTTCTTATAAGAAACTTAACTATGGTTGGTGAAACTTTTCATTACCTACATATATATCGTGTTTAGATCTTTAGAACAAAAAGTACAATGATTTTTCCTTACGTTGTTAAAAACTGTTCAGTAATTTTCAATTTTGAAATTCTTTAGAAATATTTCCGCTTATACGAACTTAAGACTTATTAAAACGTAATAAAATCGAGCTCCACTTTTCCAACGATTGGTACGAGAAAAGCTGTGAGTAAGCGGAATAGAATAAGGTGTGCCAGAAGAACTTGATGGCCGTGTATGTGGCAAAAGAAGTTTGTGGGGATAGAGTTAAATGGCGAAATATTGTGAAAATGGGAATGGATGTAATATGGGTTTTCTGCTAGCCCATTTGACGGGAATAGGCACAATTTCTGAAAATGTAAACAATAAGACGTTTCCTTATTAATTTTTCAAATTAATATCTGCATGATGGAATTCCGCAATGAATTTATATGAAAGTCGTTAATGAATATTAACGATTAACAATAATGTCGGCATTTATAAACTCAATAAGAAGTTTGTTAATTAAAAATTGTATCTTATTGTTATGTATCATTTGAGATGAAAGTATAACTTCATTAATTTGTAATATTTCAAATAAATAAGAAAAAGTATACAATTTTAATAAAAATATCTGTAGTATCCTGCACCTACATATATCTGTTTAGATATAATGGATACTAATATTCAAATATAATAATTGTTTATCAAATCAAACATAATTACCTATATTTTACATAAGTTCAAAATAGATCATCATTTTTGTAGTAAATAAAAAAACAACAAAATAAAAAAATATATAATGTACTTCGCCGATGCTCACAGCTTATTTTACATTAATACTCAAAGCAACAATCAAAAAAACAATCATATGTAAAAATGATCACGATACCAAAACAGTTTCTTATTTTTTCTAAAAGAACTTTATATAGTAAATCATTCTCTTTTTGTAAAATTTGTATAGGTATCTATAAAAAATGATGTAAAATATAAACTAAATGATTTAGATCCTATCTATCGGTTGGCTATTCTCAAAAGAGTCTTCCGTGTATGAGTGTGCATAAGTCAAAATTCAATATCGATATTTAAAATTTTTTTAAAAAAAATGCCCTAAACTTATTTCAAAATTGAATTGGAGATAAACATAAATTTAATCATGAATACAACGAACAAATATTGAAATGTTTATGTTATAATAAAAAAAAACATCTCCAGTGTATGGCACAGGACTTTCTTATACGTATTAGACATATTTTGTTTATTTGTCAAAATCAATATTAATGGAAGGTATCAGTGGTTTATAAATTTGGTGCCAACTTCATACCAGTAGCAAATTTTTATTTATTTGATTTTTCAATGTGCCTATTAATTTGTATATAATTTTACCTATTTGCGCTCACAGGATGTTTGACACTACATATCTATCAATGTCAAGAGCGTCAGTATTGCAAACTGTCGAAATAACACGCACCTCAAAAAGAAGCCAACAGATATATTCTTATAGAAGGCAGGCTGATGTAAGTAATCTCTAAGGGACCAAAGATGGTTGATCAGAGTAATTATTCGTTGAAGAACAAAAGCTAAATAGCTATTTTCAATTTAAGCTTTCTAACAATAAGGACTAAAACAATATATATTCCATTCACAATTGGGATAAAATTTTCTTATTGTTGAATCAATTGCGTTTTATCAATTATTGTTTAGGAGGATATTTAGCTATATATTCTGGACATTTTAAATCAATTTTCTCGCGGTTATATATTTTTTCCATATAGCTATGTATAGTGCGTACCGTACAAAAACGTAAAAAGTAAATAAAATTACGCTTTAAGCTAGTAAAGCTATTATTTTAAAAAGCACAGCATATAATAAATATTTTCATATATTATCGTTACATATATCTACAGTCACTAAATGCATATAAACCTATATATGATACAATTGTATAATTAAATTCGAATTTTACGCATTTGTTTCTTTTTAGACCATATCGTTTATTAATTATGTATACCTAACTAAAATTTACGCCATTTAAGTGCTGTTAAAAAGTTAGAGAGTGTGTGAGAGGGAGAATAATAATAAGTTTACCTCCCAATACCAATGAAAACGCGGAAATATTTTGGCGAACATGACTAATAAACGTCAGGATATGTCCAGTATACTATCTTAAATTATCAGTTAAACAATTTTTTAAGCTGTTATTAGAGTTAAATTTCGTTCAAAATTTCAATGGTAAATACGATAATCAGTAGTTGTAAATAAATCGAGACCACATTAACCACAAAAATTAACAAAATAACACTCTCACTGGTTAGAAAGATAAGTTAGATAAGCTCTCTTTCTGACGTCGTCTGTTGCTGAGCAAGTTAAAAAAATCATATCTTTAAATATATACCTAAGATTTTTAACAATGAAATTTAGATCAATAGTCTAATATTATAAAAATCTTTCATTTGTTTGATAAATAAATTGAATATAAATGTTCATTGCTGAAGCAAAATAGCATAGAATATTAACATTGATGGCGTTATAAATGCACAAATGCCAAATTGACATTTCCTTATTGCGGGCGTGTTTATAAAACCCTCGCGCTACGTCGCGATACAAATCAAACAGCGCAACAGGTTGCTGTCCTATACCAGGAATAAATCAATACTAATTTATAATCCTGCTATTCAATTATGATTTCATTTGCCACAATCGTAATTAACATTATAAATATTATTGTATTTGCACAGTCTAATATTTAAACCTTTTAAACGATGATGATAATGCTGTAAAATAAATTGAAGTATGAGTATTTTTAAATGAATTCCATGGCGCAGTTGCAGAATAAATAAAAACAATTGTCTGAAATGCAACAAAAATGCTGGTGTCATTTCCTTTCCATTAGTTTTAGTACTGAACACAAATGACACGCTATTAGGGAATATTGAAGTATTTATTATTTACGAGTCTATCAATTTTAGTAGTTTTTATTAGAATATAATGACCACATCAAAACATTTGCACTGGACTTTCTTATACGTAGTAGATAAGTCCATTTAGATAGGAAGAATAATAAAATGCCAATTTTTAAAAATGCAAGGATATAATACTATCTATTATAGGTATATTAGTCATTATTATGACCAGGTATTTGTTAGTTTTCAAATAAATCAAGTACTTTACAAAATATATTCTTTAATCGCAGTGAATTGAGCTGATAAAAATCCGATCAAGCTGAAATTTTGCATGGGATTAGAGTTTAGTATTTAAAACAGAATAAAAAAAGTTTACATGAGTCCGTAAATACCAAAAATACAAAAAAAAAAAAAGATTCTACATAAAATGAAAGACCAAAATATTTTGAAGAAAAAATGTTGACACAAAAATGTTCTTAAATGCAAAAGTTTTTGCGTGAAATGCAATTAAAGAGCTACATGTTTCTTTCAAGCGTTCAAGCGGTAAGCTTATATTATAAAAATAAAAAAATCTACGCTAGTTCTCTCGCAGAAACATTCATAACTGCTGAACAAATTATAGTATGAAAATTTGCAAAAGAAAGAGGCCAGCTTTCAATTGCATGTTTTACTTTTTATGATCAATAACGTTATGCTGATAAAATAACCGCCTAAACAATATCGTTTTGTAAAAACAAACACCATCACATAAACATATAAATATTTCGAAAAAAAAAAAAATGATTAAAATAAAAAATCCCGGTAGCATTAAGATTTTCATTTATAGCAGTAACATGTGTTTACTTTCAAAAATGTTTAGATATTAAAATGAGATAACTTTTAATTTTTTGTTTTTTTTTACGATTTTGTCAATTTTAAAATGTCGCTTTAGAATTATGTGTTTATTAACAATTAATAATTTTTCTGCATGGATAAAGGTTGGGTTTAAGGTTTTAAATTCAACTTAGTCGTCCCGTGTTTGCGTTCGGCGTCAATACTTGAAATATATTTCTAGTTTATAATGAATAATGCATGTACAAGTTGCCAACAAGCAACGTAAAAAAACTATTACAAACCGAAGAGATTGCATCGTAATATTGAAAGAGCTATTATCGAATGTATTTTCTATTTTCAATCGTTATCGTTAAACTATATACATTTCCAATTATGCCATGGTTGAATTGAAACTACTTACGATGTGGAGATCCAAATAGGTTAGGTTAAGCAGAGCTCATCAGGTGTTTGGTTTTATTTCTCTGGTTTTCTCGGTAAAACGACGATTGGTATCATGTTTCGTTGACGGATATGTCCACTATAGGTAATTGAGTACCTTAGTTACCCTCGCACGACCCACATATTACTTTGTAGGTGAAAACCTCTTGCCGATAAACAGTCAACAATCAAACGGAAGCGATCGTAAAATTATAATTGTTTCCGGCTCATATAATACAGATATATAGTTATACCAGTGCCGTAATATAAAGGCCTTACTACCCCCTCGCCTTTTCTTGCAACCATATTCATAGAAAAGCTTAAAGCTGCTTTCAACTATAAGAACCTTTAACATAATAATGAGAAAGATAAACTTATATTGTTTGGTATTAGATAAATAGAGATCGTCAATTGTACATATATACGAGTATATGCAAATTAAATGAGGTTCGATGTCTAATAGTCTTGATTTTATTACGATAATTATTTGTACAATTATGTAAACCGAGCAATGATTACCTAGTGTAGATTTGGTGTAAATAAATGTATTTACACGCGTCATTTAGTATACACATTCATTACATCCGCTAATCTATTTATTAATTATACTACTTATTTATAAGAAAATAAAAAATAATTTACACTATATGTGACATATTTACTAGATTTGCACTATATTATTACTTAATTAATAACAATTTTTCGAAAAGTAATCCATTTATCTATTTATTTAATAACCAATTATACGCGGAATTGTCTTTTGTTACTTTACGTCTTTACAGTACCTACAAATAATACTCGGTTTTAAGTGCAGCATCAGTAACGAAACAATTTGATGAAATTATAAAAATTACTCTGATATACGTCGTATCATAAGTCCATTTGCAGACTTTACGGCTTTCAAAGTAGTTTGAATGTTTTACGAAAGTAGAAGTGTAAAACATTCAAAGATTTTATTCGTTTTTCGATGTTATTAAAAATGAAATACTATTTGTAAAAATAACTTTGATCAATATACACACACTTCATTGTGTAAATTTAAATTCGTGTTATAATTTAATATTTTACTTAAAACAAAAAACACACACATGAACAAGCATTGGCTTCGCTAATGCTCAAAGCTCGCCTTCGGCCCTAAGTTGTATGGTATGGCGAATTTTTGTTTAAATAAACAAAATATATACTATATTACATACAAGTAGGTCTCGCTAGCAATATAAAATCAATGTTTAGGCTATTTATTAAATATTTTTTAGTTGCGTTGTTTTCATTTTTGAAAAAATGTCAAGATCAATAAAATATTGGAATTTATTGTTTGTATTTTAAAAAAATTCTAATGCCAAACATTTTTGGGGCCTAATAACTCAGAAAATAAAGAATCTAGTAAATTTAAAATGCGAGCGGCACATTATGTATGTATGTAGTACGTACGACGAGCTAAAAAGTAATAATAGCGAAGAATGAAATTTTTTAAGCCGAATGCTTTTTCTGTGACACAAGTATCATGCTTCATTATTTTACCCCAATAACATTAGTTCAAAGAACTTTAGCTTCCCATAAAGTTACTAACATTAATTAATGATAGAGCTTTGAATAAAAATGACTTTAAACTAATAACAAACACAAAAAAAAAAAATGATTAGTTTTGTAAACGATGTGCATATGGCACTGGGGGGTAGGTTTTTCATTTAATTATAAATTGCTAGGCTGTCGGATTATCAAGCTGATCATAATGACAAAAGAGAGTGTTGCTCACACCAAGTATCGAGTGGCTTCCTATGAAATTCAATAAATCATGTCCACAGATAGACGTACTCATACATATACTTGCTTTGTTATGTGTTCAAGTACGGATAAGTTTTTGAAATACATATGTGTAAAATAATACGATTTTCTTACTTAATAGTGAATAAGTATGAAAACTTTGAATATTTAATTTTCACGTGAAATCGCTCAAATTAATCATTGATACCTAGATATGTAATAATTTGTAAGTAAATCTCTGAAACGTTCGCTATAGATCGCATTTATGAACATAGCATTCATCGGCTGATTCCTATAATAACAGTCTTTTAAAGTTACGATCGCGGAATTCATTGTTTCTTAATTTAATTAAAATGCTTGCTTAAATATAGGACTTCAAAGGTGACTGAAAGAAATACAGAAATTGTATCACCAGCTGACAAGTAAAAGTGTATTCCAAAATTTCTGTAATCAATATTTTTGACAAAAATGCAAAGTTAATATATTTATATGGTATAGTTTATCTATACTGGGGTTTTTTATAAGGAAAGAATATCGGAAATTTGTTATAATATTTATTAATTAAATTAACTACAATTATCGTCGTGAGGAATAAAATTTCGCAGCGACAACGTATACAATTGTACAAACATGGATAATCAATTATTTAAATAATGAAGATTCAATTTTCAAAGATGCACTAAATTGATTTGTGACAATAAATGTCAAAATATTTGATTATTTAAAACAGTTCTTGTAACTGATACTTTTTGAAAAAAAAAATTCAAACAAAAATTGCGCAGAATACTAATATCTTTCAATTTGATTTTAATTATTTTTACTGTTTTGTGTGCCTTATTTCCTATTGTAGTTTATATATATATATATATATATATATATATATATATATATATATATATATATCTAAATTTAATCATATAGAAATGATAAAATAATGCTGTTTTTTTCGGTTATTTTTAGTCTTTTTGTATTTTTATGTATTAACGTATTTTAAGAACCAACCAGAGAAATGCTTTTTCAAATGTCACTTGCGAAAACTTTACAGCACGGGTGTCTATAGAGATACTATCAACAAAAATAGTTGTTTGAAGGTCTAAAGCATATACGTTATTCGTAGTAAAACATGAAAGAGGATCATCATAGTTGTTTGGTCTTTATACAGTTTACGCCCTTCAGTTGATGATTGATAAAGACAAGTGCGTTCAATAGAAACTTTATATACTTTCTTTACTACTGAACTGATAATAAAACAAAACAAAACTGAAGTACAAACTTGCTTCTACCTACATTTTATCGATTTAACTTTTTTTAAATGTAAAAAAAAAGTTTAAATGTTCCGTCTTGGCGCAGTAATAATTAAAGTATAATTATGTAAAATTAGCAAAAAAGAGCGTGTTTGAAATACTGACATGATATAAAATTAAGAAATAATAATGGAGCAGCCGAATATTAACGTAAAAATAAATATCTCCGTTAGTAATTAATTGGTGGCAGTGCTAGTATTAAATTTAAATTGGCCTGAGCATACTTTATTAATTGCGTCGAAGATATTTAGTAAACCATGTATTAGACATACTAGTCCACTGCGCATTCGAAGGAAAAAGCGAATAAACATTATCATATACAAACATGCTTTAAAGAATATAAAATATTATTTGATTTTCGGTCTAAAATATAAAAACTTCCCATCTTACATCTTGGCGTCGTTTTGTCATAACTTTGGTTAAATTGAAAATACAAAAACTAATTGGAAACGAAGAAAGTATTTATATTATACTTTGAACTATGACATACAAGTTTTATTCTTTATTTATACAGCTTTGAAGAAGTTGCAATGCTCAAAGCTCGCCTTCCGTGTCTAAAGTCTGGCATGGCGAATATTTGTAGAAATGAACAATATATATTATAATTAAAATGATTAAAGTAACAAACAAACCAACAATGATCAGATATCTTTATTTATATCTTAGGCATTATAAAATGTATATTCGGCGATTTGGTATAGTCATTTCTATATAAATAAACAATATATAAATTAAAATTATCAGCGAACTAAAACCAAAATATTTATTGGAATTTTGTTAAATATCTGCTAAACAAAACGTGGCCATTTCTCCACCATATATGTAATGCACTGGGTGGAATACTAGAGTAGGTACAGTTAATTTTAGTAAAGAATACACATCCGAAGTAATTTACAAGAAATGGTTTGCAAAGAGTTAATCACTTACTGTAATAGGCTTATTGGGACAAAAATAAATCAAAAGTAAATTTCATGTGAAAATTAATACCTGCTATATTCGGTAAGCTAATACAACTATCCTTTCAAGGCATGTTATATACAAGTAGTTTTATATAATCGTACGTTTAATATTTCGTGTACCGAATAATGTAACATTAAAGCTTAACTCATCCTAATTGCAGTCTTTGATATCAAAGCATAAAAGGAGGATATTCATTTCCTTATTTATATATCAAGCGTGAGAAGAATGTGGCTTACAGGAAGCAAATGTTGAAGTATATACTAATAAGCTAGACTTGTTATCTTTTAGTAATGCATGCCTTGGCCTATACAGTACATAGTATATGTATATAGGCTACTCGGAATAGCTTGGACTGTAAATTTGATATACATGCTCATATCACGGTTCAATCTATTCCGAGTAGCATGTATAGGTACATATTACACCACCTGCTCGAGCTTGATATACATATATTACATTCATAACCATCAGTAAACATGCTCTCGAGAAAGGTGACCGAATGAATAACTATTGTTAGTAAGTGACGTCATTAACTATTCACGAAAAAGACTATCCTAACACTAATCATAACCATGGTAACTCGCCTAGTTTTAATAGCGCTTGTTTACCTAACTTTTTTGCCTGCAATCTATTATTTGTTTATTATTCTCCGGAATATGCGACGTAAGTAGAACACAGTAACTAGGTATTTTAGTGCCCAAGGCAAAAACCCTTCCACTCTCCAAGATAATAATAATAATAACAACAACAACGCTCTTTTATAGATCGTTTATCGTACTGTGCCCAGGGCAAGGGCCCCAGTCGCCCACCCTTGTTACGGTACTGCGTAAGCATAACGTAGTGTTGCTAAAAGTGAAAATAGACATTGTTGATGTTATTGTTGAAAGCTCTGCTTTGTAGAAATGTATCTTTTTTTACCTTCTGCTTCGATTTCTATAGTAGTAGTTTTGTAATTAGTATTATATTTTTGCTTTATTACATGAATAGGCACAGTTTGTGGCATAGGTAAGAAGAGAATCATAAATATAAAAATATTTTCCCTGTTTCCATATATTTTACCTTTATAACTAACAAAATGGTTTTCCTATATTATTCAAAGTAGGTAGACTGCATCCCCCATTAAGAATAAATATTTATATTCTAAAAATAAAAACAAACTATTTAGCAATTGTTGTTACAAATCAGTTGTAAACAAAAAGAATTCCTCTTAATTCTTTAATATGTATGTATTCAGAGGGCGTTTTAAAAGTGCTTTTAGTTCAAAAACCTACTTTAATATTGGATACGTACATACATACATGATTTTATGGGACTTCTATCTTATCTTTGAATACCCTTGCAACTGTTTTTAAAGCATTTCTAGATGACATCAATGCACATACACGGAAACTAATTCTGTTAGTTGTCACATTGCTGTTTGCATCCGAAACGTAGACAATCCAAGTATAGATCACATTCTCAGTTGAGTTAAGCTCTAGTCTTAAATATACCCTCCAATACACCCTTACCCAAGGAAAATAGAATTGCCTGACCAACAAGTTTCATGTTTATGGTGGCTACTCTGCAACAACTAGGATTTGTGATTACCAATTATGTTGCAGATATTTATACGTATAAGAGCTCTAAAAATGAGCTCTAAAAATATTCACTTCTTAAACAAATATAACGAGAGCATTTGTTCAATATTGTATACTGGCCAAGTGCGGCAAAAGAACTATTCTTGTTAAAAGTTAATTAATCCACTCGTGTGTTTTGTAGATGCCACAATGGATCGAAGAACTTTGTATTATTTTAATGGGAAATATCATATCATGGATCGAAATTAAAAAGAAATTTTAAATTGAAATTACAAGATTGTGAAAAAAGTCTTTTAAAAAATAACTTCCTAATTAAAAACGTATTTAAGAAAGTGTGAATATACGTATATATAGGTACATACATACATACATACATAAGGTAATATTGATAATAGTAGAGAACTACGTTCTATTATTGGATTGGACACTTCGACCGCCACAGGAAACGTAAGAATGAGGTATGTATGGGATAGACGTAATGTCTCAATATTGGATTTGTGCACTATTTTCTTAGCACAAAATTGCAGAACTAATGAAACGCACAGCTATCATCTTTTTTTCTGCCCTCTTCATTGATGTTACTTACAACAAATGTCATCGTGGAAATATTTTGAATCAATACTTTAAATTTCGTGTTTGATTTGTTCAGTAAGAAATTAGAAGAATACAATCGTTAAAACTGAAGAGAATTGACACCAAAATGGGTACACAATTCGTGCCGTTCGCATTTTAAATCCAATAGGCTATTGGGCAAAAAAAAAACCTAACGCCGTTAAAAAATTATTTTTGCAATCAACGAATGTGTCATAAATATACGTGAAAAATCTATGCCTAAATGACGTCGTAAATTTGTTATATATCTTACTATATAAATATTAAGATATGTATGTACATACATACATATGTATATAAAAGTGAAAAAAAATTGAGTTGTAAATATTTTCTGTTCGATGTGAAATTAAATGAAGTCGACTTGTAATTTGTATTTCAGCGCACTGTCTATCATTCATAATATATACATATATATATATATATATATATATATATATATATATATATATATATATATATATATATATATTTTAAAATTATATTAGAAATAAATTTAAAATCAACTAAACAACCGCACAAATAAGCAGGTCCTTTAGTAAATTTAATTATCGACTGGATATAAACGCTGCGTCACCATGTGATGAGTAAAGGAAATCAAAATGAATTAAAAATAAAAACCAGTCTGTAGGCGGTAATTCATTTACGATGATTATATGAATTCAAAGCATGTTACAAATTCAACCACGTTCATTGACCAGTTTTACAGCCACTTCAATTATTAAGCCTAACCAATAAAATAGCGTATGTAGTACATATACATATTTTAATACAAGAGAACTTTATTATCTGTGATTACCAGACTATATTAATGAATATTAATTCAAATTTAATGTTAACAGAATTACTTTTTAAATGGCAAAGGACTGACTTGGTATCATATTAATTCAGTAATTATTACTGATTCATTATAAACTTATATTACTTGCTATATAGGTAATATATTTGTAATTTAATCTTCATAGTATATAACACTAGATCAGAAGCCGCCAACTTTTGTTCGTGTGAGACGAAAGACATTTTTGAAGAAAATATTTAGAGAGCTGAACAAAGGAGTTACGTTCATCATTGAAATAATAATTTCTAATATAACGTAATAAATAATGATGTTTTCTTGAATATTTAAACATTTGTATTTTAATATTATTCCTATCTAAACAAAATATATGACTCACCAATGTACAGTATAATATAATATAAAAGTCATTAACTCTGACAAATTGACTAAACTTAAATAATTCTAAAAGAAAATGAGAGAAAAGATGAAAGACAAAACAAATTTGATTATCTGTTGATGGTTATCACTTGAAATTGGTATAGCTAGATATTACACAATAAGCTTGGTTGTTTTGTAACCTACACATGTTTTTCCTTTTGATATATGTAGGTATACCACCGTGAGCATGAACATCGATTAACTGTGTGTTTATGATGGAAAAATATGAAATGGGGGTTTTTTTTTTCAAACATGTAATAATAATAAATAATACAAATTTTGGATGCATGAATATTTCCATTATAACCAGAGAAAAATGTATATTCGTATATTAGACCACCAAGGTTACGTAAATATAAAATGATAACAAACAATTGCTTTCAAAAAGTATATAACTCGCTACAATCCGACAAAGGGTCGAAAATGGCTTTATTTTTGTTGTTTTAATGTTTATATATTGTTAAAATTACAACAAATAATGACTTGATTAAAACATCATTTGTGGAGCTTAATTTAAATATCTAGATACACTATTATCCCATCACCCTCGATTGATATTTCTACTACTATAAAATCAATACTTTATTACTATGTTTAAAGTACAACTTTTACAATTAAACAGTTCAGATACGCAGGCAACAACCTTACGTCATTTATCAACATGAACATGTCCTGCTAGCTTAAAAAACGATTGAAAATTTAAAATAAAATAAACAGTCGTAGATTCCAGCAAATCCTAAACTAATCCATAACTTCAAGCGTGAAGTATCTCTTTAAGAAAGCTAATTAATAAGAATAAGCCTTAAAACAGCGTTTATTAAAATATGTACATGTATTTGTAACCAATACTAGTATTATAAAAGCATATAGCGCCGTTATAAATTAAAACTGAGAATAAATTATGTGTTTGTGATGTCTATGATTTTAATTATAGTTTGTTCGTTTCTTTGCAGATGTGCTTGTGGAGGGCGTTACGTTTTACTATATACGTGCTAGTGATCATGGTGTCGCTGGCTACCGCACAAGAATTCATTGACAAAAGAACACCAGAAGGTTTGAGAATTCAAAGAACTTGAATATTTGTGATTGTAAAACTGAGATAAATATTAATAACTTAATAATTCATAAACAAAACTTGAATTACAAATTATAATCAACTTTTGTTTCAAAGTCACAATATCGATTTACATATATAACTGCACATGCGAAAAAAAAAATTGTATTTATTTCGTTGTTCAAAGTCATTCGTGAGGATATAATATGTTTAGCGTACAGGTGACCAATTTTATTGTTAAATTAAAATTAAATTATTGTTTGTTTGATTGCTTCTTTTTTGTTTGGTGGGTTGTTAGATACTTATAAATTATTTCGTCAGCAATAGGTCGAAAAGTGGTAAGTAAGAATAGAGAACAGTTACCTTAGATTTAGTTTGTTACGTTTCCAATTTAAAACTGCGATGGTGCGATGTATCTTCGAAGAAGTAACAAATTGGGAAGTTGTGGCCAAAATAATTTCTTCTAGATAAACGGAAAGTTTACCGAAACAAAATACATTACTTATTTATTAAAAAATAAACATGTTTTTATTTAATAGTTTATTTATCTATGATATTTTTTGTATTGTTATGGATAGGTGGTCAACAATGGTTCTTGGGTTCACGGTATGGTCGATCAAGTGGTGGCACATCGGCGGGTCAACAGAGTTCATCGCGGCGTTTGGTGGTGACGTCGCGTCGAGATGACAAATTCCACCCGGGTTCGCGGTATGGTAAACGCACTCAAATCATTCCCGGCGTGGAATCGTTAGTCAGAACATCGCCGACGGACACATTTACATCGCTAATAGCATCATCGTCGACAGCGGCTGGTGAAACATCACAAAATGTCGAGTGTTCGTACACAGGAGTTGCAGATTTATACCGTTGTCATGTCAGGTAAAGAAAAAGATTTTCTATTTGAAAACCATCAAAAAATTGTAATTTTACGTAGATTTTTTTGGTATAATACAAAAAATTATAAGTGCTTTGAAAAGCCTAGCCTTTTTTGTGGGCTCAATAAGTCCTGAAGTACGGCTACACAATGTGTGCAAAATTTGGTTTGGTTGAAATCGGCTAGGTACCTTCAGAAGAGTAGTTAGAGGTGACAAATTAATTAACATGAACTATACATTGAATGGTAAAAAAGCCATAGTATAGCAAGATAACACGCTACCAAAAGCATTAAATTAGATCTCAAAAGCTGTAATTATAAACCCAAAGGGTATAGTTAGTAAGTACTAACACACAATTATGGCGCATTAATTGAATTGAATGAATTATTCAAAATACGCATGTGATAAATGATTTTTAAAATGACTACGTTGCCTTTCTACTTCATATAATTATTATTATTATTATTATCTGACATCTCGCCGAATATCTCGTAACTCTTTTTTGAAGCATAACATTTCATATATTTGATGAAATATTTGAACGTGTTATTGAAATACATTTTTGTTTGTTTCAGGAAAGAAAACACAAGCGACGAATTCTTCTCCAAGTAAGATAACGTTGTATACCTATGTGAAAAAGATTTTAAGTTGATCATTTTTGCTGTTGATACATCGATAGTTTATCGGTAATTATTTTTAAACGAGTGGTGCACTATGTCGTTTTAAAGGGCTGGTAACATGACATCTTGCATCACTCTTATTATGTTCAAATATTTAATAAGCCGGCATTTATTGTAAGACAAACTATTTATTACTATCTATCCGTAAATGTGCAATAAATTCTATATGTTAAATCATACATAAACGTGTTTTATTTTACAACAAAACATTTCAATAGCAGGAAGAATAACCAAAAAAAACATTGGATTTTAATATTTTAAGAATGTATCTAATGACAATGGAATTGATATCCCTCTTAATTTAAATTATTTTATTAATAGTTCTTGTAATATTAGTTTATAGATCCTAATTTTATAGTTCAAAATTCTATATATTTAAAGATATAATTAATAATAAATTTTTATAGTTTGGGGTAACATTGGATACGACACAATGTTACACGTGCACACATAA
>JADQWA010000844.1:0-174569 GCA_018344505.1 Nebria ingens riversi
CGTTCGCGAACGTCACACCTCTAGATATAACGCATGCGCAATTAAATTATGAAATTAGCTAGAGGATGTTGAAGCTTGAACTTTCTCAAGTCTGTCAAATCTTTTAAAATTGAATACATTGAAAATTCTAATCATTTAAATGGTTAATTACCCTGGATTATAATTCAGGTGATTAATACATAGTCAGTTAATTATTACATAATAATTAACTGTTGAAAGGACTAACCAAACTGTTCATTAAATTTGTTGTTGATGGCTGGAAAACGGACTGCAACTAGTGAATTAAACCACGATAACTGGGAAGAGGAATATGAGCATGAAGATGCAGGCACTTTTAAGCGTGCATCGGAAGACATATTACAACGACGGGTGATCAAAACAGCAAAACGAAGAAATCCAATTTCGTCTTCAGATGTAAGATGATTTCTTTTTAATAATGAAACACAAGTTTTACGGGGGGGTTTTTATTTTTAATGTTTAGAATGGAAGCGCGGCTAAGAATGCGTTCAGTGGTTTTGGAGGGTTTACCAAAACACCGAATCCATCTACAGCAGCATCTCCATTCGCGTTTTTGGCAAATCTGGCAAACAATTCACCAAATAACTCAAATGGTATTAGTAGTACCACTTCGACAACATCCACTACATGTTTAGGATCTTCGAATTTTAAAATGTCAGACAATACTAAACCAGTGAAAGAAGACAAAGAAGAAAAATCCGCAGATTATTACGCCAAATTAAAAGGATTAAACGAAAGCGTGACTTCTTGGATCAAAACTCATGTGGATAAAAATCCTTTCTGTATTTTGACTCCAATATTTAAAGATTACGAAAAATATTTGGGAGAAATCGATAGTCAAACTAGTGGATCAAAAGATCAGACGAAATTTAAGTTTTCCACTGACCCCAAATCCAGTGTAGATTCTGGTTCACTTATGAGTTGCATTAGCTCAAAAACAAATGAAAATCCATTTACTAGTTCAGCAGAAAAATTAATCGAACCAGAAAAATCAACGTCATTAAATACATTCTCTTTTGCATCTTCACCGAGCTCAACCATAGCGCCATCAAGTGGTTTTAGCTTCGGGACTGGACAGCCATTCCAATTCGCCAACGTAACCAAACCGATTACCATCGAAGATAAAACGGAAAAAGCTGAGGACGACGATGATCCACCAAAAGTCGAGTTCAAACCTGTGGTAGAAGACGGCAGTATTTTCACAAAACGGTGTAAAGTATTCGTGAAAAAAGACGGGAATTTCGGAGACCGCGGCGTTGGTCAATTGTTCTTAAAGCCTGTGTCAGGCAGCGAAAAGATACAATTGATCGTTCGCGCTGATACCAATTTGGGCAATTTGTTATTGAATTTTATTTTGTCAGAATCGATTCCTATTCAGAGAATGGGTAAGAATAACGTGATGTTAGTTTGTATACCGACACCAGATGCAAAACCACCACCGTGTCCGATTCTATTAAGAGTTAAGACAGGTGAAGAAGCGGATGAACTATTGAAAATTTTAGAAAAGCATAAAAATTAATTTTAAGTGACTAAAAGTTCGAACTATTTTACTGTTAATGATGATTTAGTATTGAATTTGGCCTGGAATTTTAATTTTTATATCAGCATTATTCGTTTTGAATTGATTTATAGTAAAACTGGCAACAAATACTTGATTTACCTAAGAACCTTGCTATTGTTATAAGAATTAATGTTTTAATTATGAATATCAATTGTTACCAGTAATAAATTTTAAAAATATTTTAGAAATAATGTAAATGTATACTACAATTTTAATGAATTAATTTATAACAGGCAAATAGAAATACTATAATTGTAATTTTGGTGGAAAAAAATATAAAGCAATACTTTGTCAACAATGAGTACTTTTATTTTTACAAGTACAATAATATATACACAATTCATTACAGATGAACATTAAAATTTATTTTTTGTTTCTTTCATAATTTAACTTATAAAATAGAAAAAGGCAGGTCATACAAATAAAGTAAAAACTGTAGAATCTGCATATTTTAAACATATATTGCACAGCTGAAGCATGCTCAAAATATATCTACCTAGCTGTAATAAAATTTAAAAAAAAAAAAAAACTTTAGTTAGCTTTTAGCGAGCTGGTCGTCGAAAATACACGATTTTGTCCAAGTCCCGACTGTATATGTGACATATGCACTTCCACATTATCCTGAAACACCACTTGATTATCTCCAGATAATTTACGCTTAATCTGCTCCATCGTCCCTTGCAATACTTGCAGCTCATACGCGTTCTGATCGGAATCGGAAAGACTCTTAACTTGTATCATGAGAGCCGTTAAATCCGTGATTATATCCAGCATAGACGGAGTTGTAACTGTTGGTTTATCATTCAACGCGCCATTATTCCGATGCACCATATCTGATGCCTCTTCTTTACATTTCTCCCTTAAGTAAGAAGGTGCCAACATCGCGGCAACACTAGGTTCTGGCGCGATTTCATGGCATAAACTCTGGATATCTTCCAGATATTTCTCCAAATCCTTATTGAGCTTCTCGAGTTCTAGTAAAATTTCCGCGTAGCGACGCTCAAAGTCTTCAGGCATCTCTGTGCCAAAGCTCTGAAACCGTTCTGCGTCCGTATTCATTTCTCTTAAGCAATTCACTTTAATTTTCTTGATTGTTAAAATCTTATTCACTAAAACCATGTGTTTTAGTAACTTTACCGGGAAGCCACCGATGGTTCCTTCGAAATTTTGGCGTTTTGTGGGCATTTCTTTCCCAGATAATAACGGATCGTTCCGAAATTTAAGCGTTGTCGAATTCATCGGACTTTGTAAACCAGCGGACGCTGCAATACGCGGCCGGAACTTCTGCTGGAAACTGGAGATTGTTATCGTTTCTGGAGGTTCGTTGGAGAGAACTTCGTAATCCGGTACAGAATGTGTGCCAAGTCCTTGTCGTTCGAACGTGATTCTGTAGGTGTTGTTTGAGGTGTCTACCGCGTCTATGCTGCCAGTGAATAAACCATCTTGTGGCTTCCGTAATCGTGCGGTGACTTTTGTACCGATTACTAGTTGTAGTGGTATCTCCGCTGGTAGGTCTTTATAGTTGGCGACATCAGCAGGTTTTCGTTGTTGTAACGCTCGGATTTTATTCCGTTTCTTCTCCAATTCGCCCCGTTCTTCCTGGAAGAATGACTGGGAGCATCTTCTAGGTTTTCCCATCATCCTTCTGATTTTTGTCCATTCAATCCGAGTTAACTCACGACATTTCAATTCCGGAAAAGATTCTTTTAAACAAATCATAAAATCATTGTCACCCGAGAATAGAGTACGATCTATATTACTGTAAAACCATTCGTAGCAAACCCATTTATGTGCTTTGGGAAGCTTTAGCAAGTTTCGTAATCGCATCCCGATCTTTTGGCCTATCTTACGATCAGGCGACTGTAAGGCGGGAATCGTTTGATTATCTCCGCTTTTAGAATCCTTCGACTTTTTCTGCGGCGTTTTCGACATATATTCTTTTTTAATCGGTGTCTTCAGTTTTTTCGTCGGCGTAATCCCTTTTGCTAGTTTTTTAGCCGAAGGGGGCCGATGATGAGGGGTATTTACAATATCATCATCGAAGAATAACCGATTTTTCTTACGTATCCTAGCGGGCATACCTCTACGATTAAGTACCTGCGGTGGAGCCACCGGTGTTGGCTTAGGCGGCGCCGGGGTGCCAACTCGTTGCAGTCCAAGCGCGGCAGGGCCCAATCTTGGTTCTTCTTCATCCACATCCATACTGATATCATCTTCTTCGTCCTCGATTTCTTGTTTGATTTTCACATCTACGTCCATCCCGCCGTTTTTAAATTGCAGTAATGCAGCAGCTGATTCATCTAGAAATTGAAAGATTTAAAACTCACTGTATTTAAAATTTGCTCAACAAAATCTACTTTAAAGTGAGGTTCTACTCACAAACATTCAAAGATTTATACATTGAAAATGAGCTTTACATCATTTGAAAAATGACTGCAATGTTTATGAATGATAACATGAAGGTTAATCATCCTTCAGCATCAAAACGTAAATAGAACCAATACAACACACAAGAATCACAAAGATTATCGTAAACCGTGATAATTGATTTTGTTCGTGACATTTTTAAAGTCCATGCAGCTTTCCAGTGAATTTCAGTTGCTTGGCGTGTTGTGATTTAAATTTGGTATTGCACCATTTTCAAATTTGAACCTATCATTCCCTCGTAATTTGTTTGTCTAATGTATGACAGTTCGTACACCAAATGACAGAACTTCAACACTGTACAAAACTACGTAAAATCAAGTTTCCAATGCAAACAATTGAAATTCACTGGCTTTGATTTTAAGCGGAGAAAACAGAAAAATTATTTATAAATTGAACTCACTTTCAAGTTCGTCCGCCATGTTGACGTTGATTGCTGAGAATTCTGGGAGCTGCGTGTGCGCCACTGCGTCCGAAGTTTAAAAATAAATAACCGCCTCGTGACTTTTCCTACAGATTTTGAACACTTTAACAAAGATTTTCTTCATTTTTCACACACAACTAATACTTAACACCCATATGATAATTAAAAATAATTTATTTTTAATCGTTTTTCAACCAACGCTTTCGTTTTAAATGCCACGTATTTGACCAAAAATAAGCGCGCTTTTTAAAAATAGCAATTTGTTTTTAATATTAAAACATATAATAATTTGATTGTTTTTTTCGTAAACTGAGGTTGAAAATGAATAAATCTTTATTATTAAAGAATATAGCTATAATATTAACGTTGTTTTATAATATAAGCACTGAAGACGTTGAAGAAACAACCGAAATAGAAAAAATAAGTTGTAGAGAACGAATTCGTTTGATAAGTTCGGACAAATCTGATCATTTTGAGTTGACAGAAGCATTTATAAATGAAACTTTGCACCTTGATTGCCATTATTGGTAAGTTTTTTTTTGAAAATATTTTTAAGTTTTTATTTTTTACTTTACCCTATTTTGTAATAGCAACGAAAATGACGAAAATGAACCAAAAGTTTGGTTTAGAATAGAACAAACGAATAGTACGCCACATGAAGTAGTTCTTGATATGAATAAAGATGAAACACTATCAAAAAGGTCAGTTTCTGTGGATCACACATTAACAATAGTACATCTCGGTTTAGATGATGCTGGGATATATTATTGTCAAGGTACTCAAGGACAAAAAGCTGAAAATATGTATAATTATATTGTTGATAGTGAGTTATAATTTGAAAAATCATATAAACATTTTAGCTAATATTAATACTATTCAAAGTTGTTTCAAAAAATTCAACGCCACCCGAAAAAGGTAACTTAACAACTTGGAAAGATTACCATAGGGAATATCTAGTTCCAATCAACAAACAAATTATGAATTCGGACGAAAGTGATTTCATTTTTATTCGGAAAGAAATGAGAACGAAATTAGAAGTTATAACAGATTGGGATCCTAATTGGGGGCCTTGTGAAATATGTGGACGCGCCCAAGGAGATGGATTAGAGTTTAAATATGGTTATTGTCGAATTAAAATAGAAAATGATGATTATGTAATGGGAAATATATTATTTGTTTTAATAATCTATATTTAGTTTAATTTATATAGAAATTAAATGTGACTTCAGGGGAAAATCTTGACAAAATTAATTATTTTTTAACTATTCCAAAACTTGCTTGTGATTCGTTATTGTTGGAAGAATTATTACCAGGTGTAAGTCAAATTACTAAATGGTTACCTGATTATAAATTGGTTCGAAAATGTAATGGAATCTGTAACCCAGGTGAATTTTATTTTTAAAACTTGAGTAAATTGTATTTTATATATATATATATTTTTTTTTTTGAGTAAGATGCTGAAGGAATAAATAATGGTTGGAAAAGTGGCAAAAGTAAAGGCTTTAAATATCGAAAAACAACTGTTTTAGACGAAGGAGCGTATTTAACTGTTATATGTCCTGAGTAAATATATTTTTGTTATTATTTATTAAAAACCAATATAATTAAAGTATATTCAATCATATTCTGTTTGCAAAACATGTAAATGCTTTTTTAGTTGGACAGGAATAATTTGAATTTAAGGTCAACATTGGATAACACAGTTACGTGGCGCCGCAACGGCAAAATTTTAAAGCAAGGCGAAATAATAACTGGAAACGATCCGGAGCAAATGCCGCATTTGATCGTGGATTCATTTAATTCTTTATATTTTATCCACGTTACCATAGAACAAGAAGGGAATTACACGTGTCAAGTCGACAAGATACGAATGCAACAACTTCGAATTTATATCGTGAAAAAATCACGGCTGTTCACCAATTGTAAATTAAATGAATTTAAGCTGATTTCAGTATAATTTTAGATAAATATTTGACATTTTTCAGCGTTTCTGAGACATATGATGTATTTAGCATTTATTTTAATGCTTACGTGCTCTTGTTACTGCGCGGGTATCGTTGTTACTTGTAAAAGACGCCATCAGTTTAAAAAATATTCTGAATTAATTATTGATGATGCTTGATTTGTTGATTATGTTAATAAAATATATTTATTAAAAATAATTAGTTGTGTTTTTATTTCCTAATACATTACATTTGTTTGTTGATAAACAATTTATTATATTTGTTAAGTTCATTAGTTTAAAACATCGCAATGTCTTGCACTGGACTTTTTTATACGTAATAAGTATATTTTATTTAGATAGGATGGATATTAAAATATAAAATTTTAAAAATTCAATAAAATATTCATTACTCGAAATAGCGTAGACCGTGACCTTGAGGTACGTTGCTATTTATACTCTTGTCTATTTTTATCATAGTGCCACGCACACTTCTGCGCATATCATGCGGTTCAAGCTATTCCGAGTAGCCTGTACCTACTCGTATAAGAATGGCCAGTGTAGGACATTGCAGATATCTTATTTATAGTTTAAAATAATCTAGATATATCTTCCCAGCAAGCTCAGAATACAAAAACTTATAGAATACTGAAGTTACATATTTACGCTTTGTTCTCTAAATATATCAGATATGTAACAGACATATGTGTTTGCTGGTTTATAGTTTATACAAATATGCAAAATATTAAAAACGTTTCAGATACCCACAAGTATTTGGTATGTATTTGTTAAAAACGTTTCTGAATTCAAAGATATAGACGTATGCAATATAATTAAAAATTCCTCTTACCACGACTCATCATTGTCGTTTTCAAATTATTTGCCGTTTGGTGCCGCTCAGCGAGCAGTTGCACTCAGTCACACTCAGAAGGTAAGTCAGAAATCTTCAAGGTTGTGTACTCCTTGCATTGGAGAAACTGCATTCCAAAAAGTGAATGGATTTGTCTAGTTCGTCTGCTCAAGAAAAACAAAACATATGGAATAACAATGGAACTCAAAATAAAGTTAATAAATATATTTTTAGTGTTACTAGTATTTAATCTACAATTTAGTGAAGGTGAGTCAACTTTTATTTACTGTTAACAGAAATGGGTTGGTCTCTTTACCTAGAAATGAACTCTCTGTGCAAGAACCTTTTAAAAAGGCTACTGCAGACAAGTTTCTAAAAGTTTAGAGCAAGATTTACTTAAATTTACAATTTATATATTTAGTTCTAAGATAGATTTGTTATTCCTTAAAGGAAATATATAAAATTTTAACAGTTACATTATTTTTATTAGATTCCTATACGAAAATGATTTTCATTTAAAAATATGTTAATTAAAGAAATGCCTACTAGACTTTCTTATACGTAATAGGTATATTTTGTTTAAATTTTAAAAATTCAAAGTAACAATTATTCATTACGCTATATCAAAAATTATTATGCCCCGGTGTTGTTTAGTCTTCAAATGAAATTAAAACCTACCTAAATATTTAAATATAATATTTATACTTTACTGATCTTTGAAACAGTTTTTCACTAAGTCTATTTGTCATAAATATAATTTACCATACCTACGTAACTATGGCAACATAAATAATCAATTTAAGAATTTCAATAGCAATTTTCTTGTAACCGGTACATTTTTTGAAGAAAATTTTCGAATAAAAATTGTGTAAAATATTAATATCTTTTATTTTGTATACTACTATATTTGCTGTAAGTGCTTTCGTTTCGGAGATATTGCAGAATCCATAAAAAATAACTAGAGTAAACATGCACTTATGGTTTGAATATTCTATTTTCTTGCGAGCTATTTACAAATCTTAAGTTTAAAGTTATAATTTGCTGAGTTATTGTCCGGTAGGGTACCAAAATAAATAAGCTAATTATTATTTTGATGAATGTTTCACAAGATTATCACTGTTTAAATGTTCATTTAAATATTTAGGGTTAGATACATTTGTTTTGTTTTTACGTTTTCAGGTGCACATAAAAGATGTTTTTCCTGCAGATCAAGAAGTGAATTAGGCAGTTGTAAAGATCCATTTACTTTTAACACAACGCAAGCAGAACAAGAAGCAGGCATTGAGGTGCAACCTTGCGCGTCTGGCTGGTGCGGGAAAATTCTGGAGACAGAAAATGCGTTGAAAGAAGGTATTAACTTGCTTCTATTTTATTTGGGACTGTTTAAAAAATTGAAATTGATTTTTTTGTAAAGAACAAAAAACAGTCTAAATAATGTATATTTCTTAAATGATTAATTTGACAATTCGTTAAGGAATTTCATCGTGAAGATATTAATTTTTCTATATTAATCTTAATACAATTTTTCGTTTGTAGAATATGGAGTAGCAACTCAAAGAATGTGTCTACAAAGAGGACCGTCTGATGGTGAGGATCGCTGTGCTTACACAATGTGGAATCGCAAAAGAGTCTATATGTGTTTCTGCCAAGGGGATATTTGTAATTCTTCAACTCGTTTTACTTTTTCATTATTTACTTTAATTTCCAGTTCTGTATTTTTATTCGGTACCAAATATCTTATTCTAAATAGGTAACACTTTTAAGTTCCTTAGCATTATCTCTGCAATGATACTCAAATGTTTATATATTCAACAAAATAAATTGTATATACAAATGTATGTAAAATAAATTATGTTATTTAAACATATTATTATAGATAATTTACGAAATCAGTAAATTATTTTTCTCGCCGTACGTAGTACAGAAGAGCTTAAGTGTTGTTATGTATCATTCTCGGATTCAAAAATTGCTATCGCAGATTTTTACTTTCTTTTACGAAGTAATAAGTAAGTATTGTAATCACGAAAAAGAAAAACTCGAAATGTTAACAGAACTACACCTTTTGACCTTCCCTGAATCGAGTCAGACTATTTTTGGAATGACGTCTGTGTGTGTGTGTGAGTCTGTGAGCGCTCTACAGCCTACACTGTTGAAGATAACATTATGAAACTTTAAACTTAAGATTTGTATATGCCTGGGAAGAAAACCTCTTATTTTTGAAAAGCATATTCAAACTGGAAGTACTTGAGACACTTTTTGCATATCTTCGAAACGGCTGCACTTACAGTAAAATAGTTATAATTAAAGTTAAAGATATAAATGATTTGAACAACTTTTGTTTGAAAAATTTCTTCAAAAAGTGTACCAGTTACGAGAAAATTGCTATTATCCTATTTATATTGCCATAGTTACATAGGTATAGAAAACTATATATAATAAATCGTATCTACTATGCATGTCAACTGTTTTAAATATTCAAATATTTTAACATTTATTGTCAGTGTCACAGATAAGTTTAGTGAAAAAGCGTTACAAAGGTTAGTAAATAATTTAAAATAATATATATAAATATTTTCTCTGGTTTAAAGTTAATTTGAAAACTAAAAAATGCCCGGCCATAATAATTTTTAATAATATGTAATGAATAATGATATTTTCTTTATACTACTATAAAATCCAACATTTAAAATCTAAAATACATGTTTTCTTTGGAAATCTGACAATAAACTAACTTTACAATTTTATTGGACAATGAATGAAAATATTTTCTTGAAATTTAAACATTTTATATTTTTATTTATATACTATCAAATCTAAATATACTGACTGCGTAAAAGAAAGTTTAGGGCCAACACATGGTCGATGTTTTAATTTTATATAGATATATTTGATATTCAAAATAATGTTGGGTAAGGAGTAATGCATAATAAATAAGAATAAAGAAATAAAATATTTATTAAATGAAAAATGGTTTATTAAAAATTATAAATAATTATTCTATGATATAATACTATATTAATAAATCTATTAGTAAAGTTTTAATTTTTATAATAAAAGATTTTTTAAATTATGTACAGATGGCAACTTCTTCCTAAGTTTATCGGTGTCGATAGAACGGTGATCCTGGTCGATTTGAACTCAAATAATTCCCACCTAGACCATTTAATCTACGTTCTTCTTGATTTCGCAATAGAGCTCTCACATGTGGAATTTGATGGTAAAATAATTCACCACGACCATATAAATATTTCGCTGCTAGAAGTGCGTCCTTTCCTCTAAGTAATAAAGGATCAGGATAATCTGAAATAAAAATTTGCTCAAATAACCTTTTCTAACACGTTTAAAATAGCAATTGTTATTAGGCAACTCAACTAACGTTTATGTAAGGTTGAAAATTTTATTTGAAGGTGAAGGTTTAATGAAATGTAAATAATTAGAGTATTTACTATAGTTATTACCAATAGTTATATATCAAGGTTTTTTTTCATTCGCATTTTTGGTAATGTAAAATTTCTAATAATTCAATACTTGTTTCTGACTCATACAGTGGGTGAACCTTTGGTTGGCAATCGCTTTTGTCCAAAATGAATTTAGTTATTGACTTTTATGGCGATTTGAAACGTAATGGTAAATTCAATTGGGCGAATGAGAAAAGTATATCTTAGTTGCAGTAAATTTTAAAATTTGATTTGTGTTTATTTACCAAGTCCATTGCTATAATCAGGTGTAAAATGCCCTCGCTCAACAGATAAATCAAATAACGTCAATGCAGGTGGTGGAAACAATACTTCTGGTGTTGCCCAAAAATCTGGTACACTGGTAAATGTTAGCGGAAATCCAAAGCTTCTTGAGTTTCGATTCAAATTTGGTAATTTTGATCTGGCTTGTTTTGAATTGTGCCCAACAACAAATTGCACTTTTTGGTAACTTATGGGGTGACATGAAACCATTACTAGTAATGATGTTACTAGAAACATAAGTTGCTGCAACAAAATAGTTTAATTAGTATTTAAATAAACAAGCATTGGCTGCGTCAATGCCTAAAGTTTAGCATGGTGAATATCTGTTCTGTATAAATAAACTATATTTGTAATATAATTAAAATTAGCATAATAACAATCAAACAAACAATGAAATACTAATTAATCTAAGATATCTATATTTATATCTTAAGTTTTATAAAAAGCACATATTCGGTTGCGAATATTTGTATAAATAAATAATATTTCAATTTAATTAAAATTATCAAAATAACAATCGAACCAACAATGATATAGCTATATTTATATTTTGATTATTATTAAAAAAATATATTTGATATATATTAATCAAAACATCGCACATGGCAAAACAAAATTTAACAAGTTCAGCTGTTTTTTTATTTAATTTAAAAATGAGTATTTTCATAATTTTTTTACGGCTATCGGTTGAATAGACTTTAAGATACATCAAAAACTATTTTAATTTTGCGTAGATTTTTTTTTACAATCAGATTTTTTTTTCAAAAATACATATTAAGGCCTGCTATTTGTTTTTTTGTAGCCCTATATCTCCTGAAGTATAGTACCAATTAGATTTAAAATGCGAACGGATTCAATTGGGCATTTACATAATATTTATGTTAAATTTGGTTGAAATCAATTCGGTACATACAGAGGAGAAGAGGCGACAAAATTTAGTATTACGACTAGCGAGCGTTGAACATGTTACCAAGTATATGACATATACATTTTCGGAATCAGAGCGATGTGAAATGAATTTTTATGAAAGAATTTTTTTAATCCGAGTATGTTACAGACAAAAACTTCTGTACTACGTGCGGTTGTGTGATTGCTAAAAATTCATCTTATTCAATGCGTTATTTATGAGAGAAAGATGAATGACTATTCGGCAATTGCAACAATGAGATAACTATTCTAGTTCTTTCAGCTATTGTTTTAAGATATATTTCCTATGTAATTATATGTTGCAAGGTGAACCATTATTGCAGTACTTCCTGATATATCTTCATTTATATTATAATTAATTAAAAATATATTATACATAATGATTGTTAGTGGAACAACTGTTTATCTAGCATCATTTTTATTTACGCCAATACTAATAATAAATTTGACATGTGAACCAGGTACTGATGTCGCACATTGATAAATAAAATAATGCATGTTACTTTCACTAGCAATCGAGGTTAAGATGCTGTAATACACTCTCTGATAATCATCTTTCGTATTGTTCTAAGATAAACTATAATTCATTCATTAATAAATATTAGTACATTTAATTCGTGCAACCTGTCATTATTAGTAATGTTTTTAATGAATAAGAAATATTAAATTAGCAAACATTAATTTAATGAAACATCAAGGATTTTTATATAGGTATGCAATTTAAAAGTTAAAAAGCGAGTAATATTTTTCTGACTAAGACATATTTCCAAGTAAATACAAATTTGTCATTGAATTAATGTAACTAATATTTTATGTTGTTTTAGTATAGCATAGAAAGTAATATCAAAGAATCAGATGATCTAAGATCATTTATATTATATGTCAGATAAGTTACCGATTTAAAATAAATATGTTGTTATATAAATGTGTCCACCTACACATTATTATAAAACATCTTTGACTACAAGTTTGTAAGAGTGGTGTTCTTTCTAATGCAACATCTTTTGTAATTATTATAATTCTTAAGGCGTTATTCAAAAATGTATTTATTTTAATTTTAACTTTCTTAAACCAAGTCATAAGTGAGTATGTATTGTATCCGTTTTTGTCCCTGTTTACTTGTATAGAAGAAAAAGAAAGCAATTGAATTTAGTAATTTGGATGATTGACAGCTTGTCTAATTAGTGGTCATTTGACAATATCATAATTATTTAAATTGTTTATAACATATCATTTGTATTATTTTAAATTGTAAATTGAATAATTATATTTCCTTGTATTTTTAACTCACCGTAAGTAGTATAGAAAAGCTTAATTGTTTGTTTGCTTATTATGTCTGTAACATTTACAGATTCACCGGAATTCATTTCACATCACCCTGATTCCAAAAATATAGATATTTCATAGACTGGTCGCTCGCTTGCTAGTCGTAAGTCCAAATATTGTCGCCTCTTCTTTTCTGAAGGTACCGAAGCAATTTCAACCAAATTTGGCACACATATTATGTAAGTCCCTGATTGAATCCACTCGCATTTTAAATCTAATAGGTATTACACTTCAGGAGATATAATACCCCAAAAAAGAACAGGACCTAACATGCATTTTTGAACAATTCTGATTACACAACAACAAAATCTACGTAAAATTACAATTTTTTTGATGTTTCTTAAGTTTTTCAGCTAATAGCCGAAAGCTGTAAAAAATAATAATAATTTTTAAAATAAATTTGGAACTAAACTTCACTCATTTAATTAAATACCCTTTCCTATCTAACCAGATATACTACGTATAAGAAAGTTTAGTGTAGGATAAATATTTTTAATAATGATACATGTTACGATTAATATATATATATATATATATATATATATATATATATATATATATATATATATATATATATATATATATATATATATATTAACTAATGTGTTTCGGTGAAAGTGCACAATTTCACAAGTCAATCGGTGAATATATGTTATATTTAAAATTAAGAAACTTGGATGCAAGTGCATTTATTACTAAATTTCCTTAACAAGATATATTTTCTGTTGGTAAAAATTATGTATTCGTGGAAATTATTTTTAAAAAAATTAGATTGTAAATGTCGAGTTATTAGAACATGTTTACAAAATAACTGTATTATTTTGTCCATGAAACAAATATGCCAGTGTACAACCTACTAATGAGTCACATCATAAATCAGCTACTGATCCGGATCCGGGTTGGGAGAGGTACCAAAGAGGATATAGAACAGGATCATTTATGACCTGATTAAAGTATTATCATCGCTATAAATTTGGAGTATGCATTGGGTTTAATCTATTCAAAGAATTTGGAAAATTGTGTTAGGATACATCAGATTTATTTTTGGAATTATAAAAAGTCTATAGTGGTTTTAAAATTTAAACGTACTCGTACATATGCATTGACAGTTTTGATTTAAATGCCAATAAATTATGTTACAATACATCAGATTTATGTTTGCAATCATAAAAAGTTTAGTGTTTTAAAATTTAAATGTATAGGTATAGGTATTGACAGCTTAATTTAAATGCCAATACTTTCAAATGAAATCATTTAGACAGTTTTACAAATTACAAAATTGTTGAATTACAGAGCAAAAGTATAATCAATTTTTATGGAAAGTTTAACCTTCACTGCCCAGTAAGAGTAATATTAATAAATGGTTTAATTAATTGAATTAAAATTAATTTATTATTAGCGTCTTTTATAACCTCGTTTCACTGTCTTGGAACAATGGGCGCTATATTTCATTATTGTTTACGTCAATAAACAACAATTACGTGTTTCTAAGTCATATATTACGATATTAATGTTTTGTTATGCTAAAACATGTTGTAATGCTAAATGTGTAATTAGTTTTGCATTTATTACATTTGTTGAAGAAGGTATAATTATTATATTAAGCATGTGTATGAAATGTTGTAAAATATCGTAATCTAGATTTTTAATTCAGATATCTAGCATTGCGCAATAGTTTTACGTTCTATACTCTTCTTCCCATCTAGGTTTGAATACATCCAAAGTAGTTCATTAGTCCTACTTGATAAATTGCGAAATTAAAGGATGTTAAGCTATCGTATTCGCGATTCAAGTTAATACGGAGATCTAGCGATAAAATTGAGAACTAACACATGAAGGCAGTTTTAAACAAAAAAAAACCTGTTTTCAGCAATCACTTATTTCTACATTAGTGTATGAGAAGTGTATTATTACATGTAATATTTTATATGCTAATATTGAATATCAATAATGGAATTTTGAACTAACATATATAAATATATACATATATATACATATATATATATATATATATATATATATATATATATATATATATATATATATATATATATATATATATATATATATATATATATATATATATATATATATATATATATATATCAAATAAATCGTACTTTCTGTTGAGTGTCTAGATGCAGCTCGACTTCATTTGACTATAAAACGTTAAGATGTGATTTTATGTACTGTGGTTTGTAGTTTTATTAAATTCATATTTTGAGATATACCAAACAAACGCATAAATTGACAATTACAACCAATGATAAGCGAAGGTCAGATCTACCAGGCCTTCTCTTGGTAGTACCTAAAAAAGCCATGGGTACCCGTGGTCCATAACTTGAATCGCAAATAGAAAGCTTATAGCATCTTATAGTATAAATATTGTTTTACAAAATATACAAAACACACACATAAATACATGTATACATATATTTTTAATTGAATTGACTACAAAACTGTAAAAAAATTAATCATACAGTCCGTTATTTAATTTATAAATGAAATATATTACGAAGTAACTCTGAATATAATTAGTTTAATATTAAACAAATATCTTGCAATTTAATGCGTATATGTCGCAAATATGTTTTTATGATTTTTCTTATTATCTGCGTAAAAATATGAACAATCTCTTTTGTTGTTATATGTAACAGTTATTGCGAAATATAATGTCACGAATAGTGAGGTTGTTTGTCGAGAAGAGTACCTATAGGTATGTAGATAATTTCCAATTTGTTTATCGGAGTTAATCGTTTGTGCAATAGCTGTTCCAAATGAAATGTGTCTCTAACTCGAACCACGTGACGTGGCTACTTGAGTATTTGCGCATAATACTGATTCTTGAACCGGCGCGGCGTAATATGGTAAATAATAATTAGTTTACCTTGGATCGCAAATCGAACTGTACATCAGCTTCTGTGAAGTAAGAAGACCATGACTAGATTGATCACGACAAAACTTATGGGTGGCATGTGTGCGATCTAGTTTGGAGTCTGTACATGCAATCTTTAATCCTGGTCAATTCGGTAATAAATTGCAATTGCACCTTGTGATGTCACACCCAGTTGTGCAGTTGTTTGACATTATTTCTAAATATAATCTCTAACTTTTATATACAAATGGTTTATACAAACGTGCTCTAGTTTGTCTAATTGTTATACACTCATTATATAGGTCATGATTTAATTTATCTAACTTGTCAATAAATTTAATATTATTCATATTTCTCTAAACAATATCCACGACTATAAACCTTTCTTAAGAAATTACTTTATTTGTATATTATATACGTAGGTACCCTTCGCACATAAGTCTTCTCCCTTTATAGCCACCTAAAGTCTCGCAACCAGCATTGCATGATTTTAATGCAAGTTATGCAGCACGTACAAAATCAGTTAAATTGTGTAGGTGAATCCATATCATTCGCTTATTATGGTAGAGTGGACCACCCCTACCATAATAAGCGAATGATATGGATTCACCTACGTAATTTAACTGATTTTGTACGTGCTGCATAACTTGCATTAAAATCATGCAATGCTGGTTGCGAGACTTTAGGTGGCTATAAAGGGACAAGACTTATGTTCGAGGTGTACCTACAATTTTTGAAACATGAAACATTAGATTGACTTTACTTCGTAACTATTACGCCATTGGTGATATAGCTAGACATTTTGTTCTTTACCGAAAAAAATAAGATATTAATTAATTTGAAAGCTTCATTCGCTCAGATTATCAATTTATATGTTATACAATTCTATTTAATTCTGTAAACAATACGATACTGATGAGTACTAATATTACGTAGTACAACCAAACTGTAGATAGACTTCATGAAACAGATTTTAAAACTTTAATTTAAAAGTAAAGAGGAACAAGTAAGGTTTTAGTTTGCGTTTGAAAGAAAGATCTAAATACACTTCAGCATCTTGTTGTTAGAAATTCCCATCAAGAACAATGAAAGTAAAAGTAAATACTAGTAAAGCAAAATGGAATCAATTGCTTTTATGGCTCTTTAGAATTGAGAAAAATTACTATTTACTTTGCGCCTGTGGCATAAAGTGAATGAAACATAAAACTTATGTAAATTAAATCATATTATAAGTTGATTTTAATTAAAACGAGTCAATTCAACAAATCGAAAATTCCGTAAGCAGAATCTGTAAAATGTTAAAAAACCTGTAGTACTATAATGAATACAGATTTAAGGAAAATTCATTGCTATAAACAAAAATTATATTCGATATATTTTATAGATTCTACAAATATTTGATTTGTAACTCAATTAAAAATCTTTGAAACCTTTTAAAATTTTACAGATCCTCGTTATAGATCTATAAACTTGCTCAGAATCGCGTTATAAGTTTAATAGGTTTCAATAAACCATCAAAATAACGTTACTATACCAACTAATCGGACAAGCCTAGCGGGTTGCACATGTGGGAAAAAAAACTTTCAGAAAAATTAAAGCGTACATTTATATATTATGAAATGTATAGTTATTAATATTAACTAGTTGTAGGAGTGGTTCTCGCTAAATAATATATAAAAAGTTGTAATCATCTTTAGAGATTAATACGCTTAAATCGTGTTCAATATCATTATATAATTATAACTATATAATTAAATAACTAATTGAATTGATTCTCTCCAGTGGAAATTGTTTCAAGATTTCTAAGTTAAAAGATCAAATAGCAATACGGAAGATAACTATTTCTTAACTCATGCGTTTTTATTTTCTATATAGAGAAATGTGTGAACATAGACTCGCTATTTATCTCTATTAACAAACATTTTGTAACAATTTTTATTGTGAAGTTATGAAGCTTTGTTCATGAAACAAACATACATGAGTGCAACCATTTATGTAGACGTGTGTAGTCGTTTGCAAACAAAATATTTATCATGTTCTTAAATGTACATTTAATAAGGAAGATTGTATAAAGTATGATTGGGTATTTTCTCTGTGCGTTGTGCTATACTCAAGGCTGGTTTATGCAAACAGTAACTCTTTATAATTGAATGTGTGGTTTATACTTTTACGACGTCATACCATAGTAATATCGAGTTAATATTTGAAATACATCCGTTATAGCGTACACCGTAAACCAGCCTTGACATCAGGGTATTGACGAGTTGTATGTGCGTTATGAAAGTGAAATGATGTCGGAAGAATATGAGTATGATGTATATAATAATTTTACTAGTTTACTGATTGCACCTATCTGCTATGGTCATCAGCAATCAATTTATTTTAACTGACGTGAATCATAACTTGCAAACTTCCTCTCAATTTCTATTTTTTATTGTTTATATAAGTTGTAAGCTAAATTTGTTTGATTATTACATTACAAGCCGGCGATGATATAGTAATTTTATATAAATTGTGTTGACAATTTAAATTAAAATCAAATTACTTGATACTATATACGATGGAGCAAAGTATGAATGAGACGAAATACAAGCAATGCAGTCTGATGAAATATAAATACATCTTTGGTCTAATTTGATAAATTGCACGCAACTAGTAAAGCTTTCTTATTTGAACGTATATAAATTAAAAATTTGTGTTTTTAAGAATTTTATATATTTTTATTATTTATATATTATATTATTATTGTACCATGCAACCGGTTATATATTTTTTAAATTTCTTCTTTAAGTATTATGGCTAAACTAACTTTATTTAGACAGTAACAATAAATATAAATCAATTAATGACATTTTTACCGAATTTGAGAATTTTGGTATATTGCGTTATGAAATATACCCTTAGTTTAAAATTTTGTTTAAAAATAAAGACATTTTTTTCAAAAATATACTTTGTACTACTACATTTCAAATTCTAAACCAAATTTGACAATTTGAATCATCCTATGAAATCTGAATATTAAAATTTGTAGACAATGAATCTTGAATTTAAATTAAAACACTTATTTTGAACTTGCTTCATCTTTATTGAGTATAAAATACGTTTGCAGATGCAAGAAACCAAAACGTTATATTTCATACACAATAAACACAATACAAATCCAAAATAAGTGTTTTAATTTAAAATCCTGTGGAATACCGCGTCAAGGTCTTTTCCTTTCAACGCCCAGATCAACTCAAAGTTGATCCGAACCGATCTGATTTAAAAATGCGCGGTCCATTCAATGATTCAACTATAAGAGATGATATCTACACTGTTGAAACCTTTCTCAACCACCCAAAACTCCTAAAATGTGATTGTTCAAAAGATTTGATCTCATTATTTGAACTTAAAAACTTATATTTTACGTAAAAATGATTTCTAATGGAAAAATAAACGAATAAATACATATTCTATCACTTTTAAGTGTATGAAAACAATAAGTAAATAATAATTATTGAATCATTGCACTTTTGGACCAAAGTTTGTAAAAGTAAATAATTTACATATTCTTTCGCTTTTAAGTGTGTGTAAACCATAAATAAACAAAAACTGTCAAATCACCAGACTTTTCTTCTTACTTTTAAATTTCAATTCAGTTCAGTATATAATATAAATAATTTTAATTTAAATCAAGTTTAATATGCAAATGAATAAATTTAAAGTTCAATGTAATGTGTCAAATGTGTGACATTTTGCGGTCATTGTTATAGCAAGGAGAGGTCGCTGCATATTTTTTTCTGCAATGAGAAAGTAAAAAATAATTTTATAATTTAGATGCTAATTTAGGGAACTGTTGAATGTCATCTTCTGGTTAAACAAATATAACAAAAAAGAGCACTATTATTGCGTTTCATCAAATTTCACATGCTTAGCATTCTTTTTAAAAGTACACTTCAGAATTTAGAAATTGAATGTAAGGATATGTAATCGTATATTCGCTTTGAAGTTGATCTGTATGTAACCTTTCTCTGGATTGGATCCATGCAAAATAAAGCGTTTCTTTTTATAGTTATATAATAGACCTTATATAAAGTCTATATAATAGGAAATTATATTTATGAAAATAATGAATTGATTCTTTTTTTTTAAATATATATTATGCATCTATTTATGGAGATATTAAATTTTAAATGTTAAATTTCGAGAGTGTACATTTAAATGTTCTGTTCCCTAATAAATTTAATTTTTAATGATGACTTTAATGATAGAGGATCTATTTTTAGACATGAAGTTGAATAGAGAAAGATTATTATTGTAAATTATTAGAGAAAGAAAAGGTTTTTGTCACCATATCACCTTTCTAAAACAAGATGACTTAATGATAATGGAAACTTCATATTACTTTTAAATGTGTATAAATATATAGGGTTATTCACATAAAATAAATTGACTTGAATAAAAAAAAAAAACTTTTCATCGGCTATTAACAATTTCCTTCAAGACAATTTAAATACGATCCCTTATGCCTATCCTAACTATCACAGTGGTTATAAAGCCGTTGTAAAGTCTATTGTAATAACGTTAAAACACAAATAAACATGTTTTTTTGGTGAGACTCACAGCTTTTCAACCACTGTGCAAGTAGATATTTATTTATTTATTATATTTACATAAATCTAGAATAAAGTAATTTTTTAAATCAATTTTCGAACTGAATATTATGTTATGGTGTGAGCCCGCATAATATTTTTACAATCAATAATTTTAACAAGAATTACTTTCAGATTTCATAATATTTAGCTTTTATGTGCATATAATAATTATATACGCATAGTCAATAAATTATACATATTATTATACCACAAAACAAATTATAAACATTTTCCATTATCCATATCTACATACATACATAACTTCATGCCTATTCCTATCGAATGGGGTGGCAGACACCCCTTTGCATCCATTCACATGTTGACAATCTTTCCCCATTCAATTCTATTCTCCAAACTTCTTTTGCTCCATTCCAATTCATTAAATTCTTCATACACGCTCTTTTATTCCGCTTGCCCACATTCACAAATAAACAAATCATACTTACTGTAACCATTTTTGAATCCAAGTATAAACAACAACAAATTCACTGTTAAACAATCACTTCTTGCAAGAATCACAACATTAACACAACTGATGCGCTTTGGGAAGAGTACGGTATATTTATTGTTGAACTTATATGCGCTCAATTCAGAGTGGGGATGTTACAGTTTTACTATATGCATCGGAAATGCATATAGCCCTATGCAAAATATCAATATTTATAGGAAAGTAGCCTTGCAGTACTGCCCTCATTATTAAACAATTATATACATATTGAGTCGGAATATAAAAACTTTTGTTTTTACGAAAATATCTTCTAACTACTCTCATAAAGTATCCGAATTTACAGATTTATCGACAGATTTAATATCGTTATTATTATTATTATTGTGTGTGTCGCTATAGGGAATAATGGTATTTTGAAATTATCGAATCGCATGTGTGTGTATGTGTTTCTTGGACAGGGAAACCGGAGTACTCGGTGTCGACTCGGAGAAACCTGTCGACGTACCGTTTTATCAAAGTAAATCGCAGGGTGAATTCTACCTAGGTGGGATTCGAACGAGATTCGAACTAAGCAAACTTCATAGTTCACCTACTGTGAGGTAGAAGCGTTAGCCACTAGACCACGGACGCCCCTATAGAAGACCACAGTACTAGTACAGCCCCTAAGTTGTGGTATATTGGTTTTTTAGTAAATGTCTTCTAGTCACCTTCAGAAAGTACGTATGCTAATTAAGTATTTTTACTGCTTCGTTTATAGGAAAAATATTAAGAAAATAAGAACAAATTTGTAATTTTTTATTACTTTCTTATACGAAGTAATCTGTAGGTATTGCAATCATCAACCTTTTTATAGTCGAGATCTTAACGAAAATATCCGTTTTGGGCGTCTCTTAATTCATATTTTGGACATTTGAATACAAATGCGTATCTGTATGCACTGTAAGCCAAAAACAGATACGTCCAAATAATGAAACATGATATTTAAGATTTTTATTTTTAGAAGAACTAATTCATTTTTGCAACAATTGACCAAGCGGAAATTATAGTTTACTTGCCGTTTTTGTCTATTTTAAGAAAAACGATGTGTTTTTTTCGAAAATGTACTTATACCTACTTAGTAAACGAAAGGCAATATAATTTTCTACATTTTTGTTTAAAAAGTTATTGAAATAGCTTCTGGTGTACGAACCATGAATTTTTGAAATTTCAGGATTTTTATCTATTTAATCTACCATTATAATTTACTTTGGCAACTACATTTTAAAATAAACTGAGAACAATGATATTTTCTCATAAGTGATACGATATTGTTTATTTTAACTGAGGAATAAATTTTAATGATAGATTAAATTGTTTATAAGACCGGCCCTAAGTCTATTTAAACCTAACCAAACCGCATTATTATGTAGAATATAATTATGTTTCTGTTATTCTTGATAAACAATTTAATATATATTTATATTTTAGTATCCTTTCTATCTAAAGTGCAGGACACTGCAGATAGTTTCGCAAATACGAAGGCTTGTGACGTCACAAATCCTGTGAAACGCGCATGTAGCAAGCATATGCGTCGGTTACTGTTTTATTTTATAAATATGTTTTACAAAACTCTTGCTTTCAAATAATTTGAAATTGTCTCTTAACAAAGCCCCATTAGCATTAGAGAAACGGAAGTAATATTCAAAGTAGGTATTTAAAAATATACAGCCGCATTTATTAAAAAATATAAATGTGCCTCAAGTTAAAGGTGCTTAAAAATAACTATGGGAAAGCTACATTTGCATTTTGATATTAGAAAAATAAGATCTCAAATTGTTTCTATAGAAATTAAGATTCTTTAAATTAAAAGCGCCTTTAAAATTCTTAATATCTATATAATTTTAAGATTATTATAAATGTTATTATTCTTAGATGCAATGTTTTTTTTTAACTAATACAAAAACAAATATGAAATTTAAGAACTAAAATAAATCAATAAAACTGTAACTAGAACACATGTTATTATAAACCGAAAATTGCAATTTTTATTACGTGTATGCTCTATTTATAGAATTTAATTAAATATGCAATAAAAGTTATTAATTAATATATTGAATCATCATATCTATATTTGATATATGTATTAATAAAATAACCTTTGCACTCCCAATAAATAGTTATAATATAGGTTACAGCATATTGCAAATATCTTGCTCAAACAAGTTTTTATAAGATGAGCATATAATCAGTTTATGTAGTACGGTAATAAATAACATCAAACACATCCTGATTTCGTAAATTTATTCAAAATAAATGCAGTTTATGCAATGCAATTCTACCTATCGTTGCAACTAAATGAATAACGCAATGATTAAAACATAGTTCATAACCGAGTATTTGAATTGTTTTTATTTTAGCGGGACGAAACTCAACGGATGTTGAGACATATGTATCTCGAAACTGAAGGATAAATACTGCCATCTGTAATGGATTACTCTAACCAAGAGTATAACCAACTGTAGAAAATGTTATAGTACTTTTAATCAATAATACTCAAACATATTTCATGTATTTATGGAATTATTTATATTTAAGCTATAAAAGACATTTTAAGCAAATATCTTTAAGATTTTATAGGAATTAATTGATTAATTTTATTAGAATAATTTTTGTTACGATGGGCAACACTTGTTATCTCAAATAGCGTACTTTGACGTGTTGTGTTGTTCTGCGAGATTATGGGTAATTTCCCAAGATTCTTTATTATGTGTACGAAATTTGGATAACTATTTACTAAGTATGGTATATTTATTATACAACACCTGTTGTTGTATATGTGTAAATAATCGTAGAAAATGCGTTATTAAATGTAGATCATTTTGTAACAAATAATTGATCTTATATGTAGCCATTTTGAAAGAACTATCCAAATATCGTATATAAAATATAATAAATTCTTTCTTATACGATTTTTTTTTAATAATTTACCATAATTTGATCTCAATTATAATTAATATTAATATATAACAGAAATGTAACTAAAAATACGTACTGAATAAATAAAATGATACGTCTATTATTTTATTTATTATTACCGGTAATAATAAATAAATCCACATTGTTTAATTTACATATATTGTCAAAACTTCATATATATTTTAAATAATATTTAGTGCACTTGATGGAAATTTTATTATTAATAAATATATTATAACTGTTTTCCATGACGTAGATTTTTGGATATTGTAACACCTCTGAGATGTTGCAGGAACGTAACTTACTTATGCTGTGTTATGTTATATGCAGAAAAATGTCGCATGACAAAATGTTTACTGGCATAAACTTTCCATTAACTGTATCGCGAACATTAAACAATAATTATAGATTTTATTATTATATAATAATATACTAATATTTATAGATTTTTTTTAATAGTCTTGCGTAATTTATTATTTAATATTCGATTACATTATTTATTATTAACAAAATTGTAATAAATTTATAAAGATATCAGCGATCCAAATAATTATCTCGCTGAACTAAAACTAGAAGAATCGGATAATATAAATGAAGATGATGAAATTTATTACACCATATTACAAGAAGAAGATGAAAACTATAAAGTGGAAACGGTAGATGAAGAATATTTGGATGCAAGTGATAATGTTTTCTATTTATCACTTACAAATGAGGAAGAAGCGATCGATACACAAGAAAGTATAATTGAAGAAAATGGGATAAATATGGCGCTTTTGGAAGAAGTTACATTGCCCGATGGAACTCAAGCGTTTTTAACCAGGGATTTGAATGCAGGTATAAAGCGCTGGTTTCTAATATTTATTATTTAAAAATATATGATTTATTTCAAAATTATATGTATAAATAATATGTTTGAAGATGGAAATTTAGAAGATAATATTAACGACGAAATGCTAGAACCAAATGATGATTCGCCGATGCTCTTACAAGATATTTCAGAAAGTTTAGAATGTGAAATAAATATGAAAAGCGATGAGGAGATTGACGATTTTCAAACAGTTTTATATAGATCGGACGACAGTAATGCGATTTTTGATGGTAATTTGTTTATGGATTTTTTAAAATGAAGCAATAAATATTTGAAATGTTTTTAATTTAATGACAAATAATACATTGAAAAAAAAACTTTCTGAAATTTGTTCCCATTATTCATTGATATTTATGGTAATTTTGAAATTAAAACATCTATAAATATTTAGAAAGCGAGTATGAACATGTCCTTTTGGAAGATGGTGGCGTAGCTATGATTGAAAGAGGATTATATAAATCGATTTTAGGACAAAATAATAAAAATAAGAAAAAGGCGAATGCTAGTATAAAAATGTATGAATGTCCCACTGAAGACTGCAATAAGTCATTTACAACTATGCATTATTTAAGGGTATTTTTGAGAGATTTGCTAATTTGGAAATGTGGAGAATGATGTAATTTTTGTTTTGTTTAGGTACATATGCGTAAACATTCTGGTTCAAAGCCATATAAGTGCAATGCTAAGGACTGTGATAAGGCTTTTGCGACAGGTTATTCGTTGAAAGCTCATTCACGGACTCATACAGGGGAAAAGCCTTATGGTTGTTCGACTTGTGTGAAAAGTTTCAAAACTTCTGGAGATTTACAAAAACATATACGTATACATACAGGTAAATAAAACATCTGTAGTGTCTTGCACTGGACTTTCTTATACGTAGTGGTTATTATTAAAATTTACTAACCATTGAAACGCGTTTTTACTAAATCTATTTATGACTATAGATGTTAAATGTCAAAATATTTGAGTCTATTTTATTTTCTTGTAAAACATTTGACAAACATAGTTGATACAATTTATTAAATATAATTTCCCATACCTATGTAACTATGGCAATATAAATAGGAAAAGTAAGAATTTCAATAGCAATTTTGTTGCAACTAGTACACTTTTTAAAGAAACTTTTCAAACAAAAGTTGTGCGAAATATTAATATCTTTCATTTTAATAATAACTATTTTTATTGTAAGTGCAGCCGTTTCGGAGATATTGCAGAAACCACAAAAAATGACTAGAGTAAACTTGCACTTCAGGTTTGAATATTATTTTCAAAATAGAAGGTTTTCTTACCAGGCATATACAAATCTTAAGTTTAATCATTTTACCTTCAACAGTGTAAGCTGTAGAGCCTTCTTTCTCACACACACACACACACACACACACACCCGCGCACGAACACTAACACACAGGACGTCATTCCAAAAATAGTCAGACTCGATTCAGGGAAGGTCAAAAGGTGTATTTCGTTAATGTCTCGATATCGATTTTTTTCATGATTACAATACTTTATTTATTACTTCGTATAAGAAAGTAAAACCAGACAATTTGTTTTGGTATACGCGTTGTATGTTTGTTTTGTGATTTAAATTAAATTATATACTATTGGTTTTTAAGGCGAAAAACCATTTTTGTGCCCGGTGGAAGGGTGTGGCCGTTCATTTACAACGTCTAATATCCGAAAAGTGCATATTCGTTCTCATACAGGAGAACGACCCTACCAATGTCCGGAACCCGGTTGTTTTAAAGCATTTGCTTCCGCGACAAACTATAAAAACCACATTCGCATTCATTCTGGCGAGAAGCCATACGTTTGCTCAGTAGAAGTATGTAAAATGATTCAAAATCAAATTCAAATAAAACTACAATTTAATTTATATCTAGACTTGCGGCAAACGTTTCACCGAATACTCGTCACTCTATAAACATCATATGGTACACGATAACTCAAAAGAATTCAAGTGTACGTATTGCGATCGTGTTTTTCGACAACAATCATCGTTAACAACGCATAAACGCACTGCACACGATATCATTGCGACCGATAACGGCACGGAGATCATGATAAAAATGATTGAAAATGAAGATGGAAGTTCGTCGCCAAATATTTATACGAAAATATTATTAGTCTCGCAATAAATTTAAAACATAACTTAGATCAAGTATTATTTGTTCGATTTAATGTACCAACATTCCTCTATTAATATATAACAAAAACTGTATTTAATACATTTTAGTTTTATTTTCTTTATGCTAAAAAAGCTCTGACATTTTTCTCTATAAGCAATTGTTAAATCCGTAGCACTACTTAATAAGTAAATACCTGTATGTGAACTATTTATTAATACCAATACAATATATAGACTATAATTATATCGGTCTGTCCACCGTTGCCCGATCTGTGGTCCACGAATCTAATTCGAGCCTGAAATTAGAATATGAGTTTGAGTTTGTAACTCAGTGAGGAGCCAGTCTATATTTCTCTCTCAGCCATACACATAGACAACGCTCATTCGTCAACTACACGTTTTACTCATTCCTTCATAATCAAGCGCCAAGGTTGGGATCTTCCGTGAGCAACACATGCCTCACTCCGACCACCGTTGGGATCACCTCCTGAAGAACACATCTCTCAGTGGTGTCACCGTTGGGACTGCGCGACACTCACAGACCAGCCACGGTTGGGGACTATAGGACTCACGTTATTCTCACACATTCAATCATACATATTCCTACTACATACGAGACAAATACATCAACGTCTAATAACAGATATATCCCAACAACCATAGTAACATGCTTAAACCATCATAATGCGTTATAGATTAGCTATCAGCCTCACCTCGTAGAATAACATATAGCACTTTTAGCACTCACTCTTACTCTACACTATACAACCTACTTCTCTGAAAGATAAAGTATAATAGTTATGCGTTCTGAAATAAAGAATAAAAGAAGTTTCGTAATCATGTAATATCTCATTATCGAATATAAAATATAATTAGTATCATTTTACTCCATCGTAACACAATTTATAAATTTATTTTGAAAAATGTGTTTGAATCAAGTCAACATAAACGAATATTTGTTTCATATATGTCATATTTGATAACTATATAATAATGGTTATGTGCGACAAATTAAAAATGTTAAATAATGTATAGAAATTACCAAAGATTGTACACAAATTTCAAACAATTATTCCTAAAACAGCGACACCGAAATAAAAAGTTTCCGCTTGTCTACAAACGTTTTCGTAGTGATCAACCTTATAACCGTCATAACTATGATAAACTTCTAGAATCATTGATTAATGATCAAATAAATGTTGAGTTTTCGGCCGGTTATGCGTATCTGAATATGGCAAGTTATTATGCGAGATCAGATGTGGCCTTACCTGGTTGTTACGGCTTTTTTATGAAGATGTACTACGAGGAGCAGGAACACGCACTCAAGTTCCTGAAATATCAAGTTATGCGAGGTGGTTGTGTTAATTTATTCCAGATAAGTGCGCCTGGAAAGTCCGAATGGAGCACGATTGCACAGTGTTTTGGTACTGCGTTACTTATGGAGAAAACCGTCAAAGAGGTATGTTATACCGTACAGTTGTCTGAATACACATAATAAATATTTTCAGTCACTAGTTGATTTAGCATTGTTTAGATTTGATTTACGTATAGACAAATTTGTTATTTTAAATACTATATTATTATATAGAGGATATTTTATATCATATATTAAATATCTAATAAAAATCATCAAGTTACAAGTAGAATTGGCTGGTGTAAATACAAATACATTCTTGATGAGTTATAATTTGATATTTCAACTACATATATAGTATCTATTTAATTGCATATAATTATATAGTAAAATATAATACAATTTTTTAAAAAGTTTACTCTTATAAGTAAATAAGATTAACATTGTGTAAGTAGCAATTAAATAGGCTACAAAATAAACATTCTTTCATCATAATTTTCTCAAAATTAGTAAAAGTGAGTCTTTAGAAGTCTTCGTGACCTTGAAAATATCTGCAGTGGCACCCACTGGACTTTCTTATACGTAGTAGGTTTATGCTGTTTAGATAGGAATAAGGATACTAAAATTCAAATTTAGAAAAATGCAAGGAAATACAATTATTCATTATAACGTATAAACAATAATTTTGGCTGGACATTTTTTACGTTTCAAATAAATAAATAACAAACAAAATAATTAATTGAATAATACTTTGAATATATCGCTAATATTTTACAGACGTTTTTTAGTCAATCTATTTGTGGCAATCGATGTCCAATGCCAAATTATTTTAGTCTATTTTGTTTTCCTGCTAAACTAGTAACAAGCATAGATGCTGATTTATGAAATATAATTTGCCATACCTACGTATCTATGGCAACATAAACGAGAAAACATGCACTTCCGGTTTAAATATTCTATTCAAACAACTGTTGCGTTTTGCACTGGACTTTCTTACACGTAGTAGGTATATTTTTTTAGATAGGAAGATACAAAATTTTAAACATTCAGGAAAATATAATTATTATTAGTTTTCATATGAACTAAAAACCTAACAAAATATTTATATATAATATTTTACTAACCTTTGAAACACGTTTTTCACTAAATCTATTGGTGATAATAGATGTTAAATGTCAAAAACCAAATTATTTTACTCTATTTTTGTTTTCCTGTTAAAATAATAACAGGCATAGTTCATACGATTTATTAAAATGATTGTCCATACTTACGTATGACAATATATATATATATATATATATATATATATATATATATATATATATATATATATATATATGTGTGTGTGTGTGTGTGTTTTATATTATAATTATATAACAATTTTGGCAGTTATATTTTGTGGGAAAATTAAGAAAAACGTCGTTCTTTTATGTACTTTATGTGTTTACATAATTAGACTTTTAATTTATATAATCAGAAAATATCGCTTTATGCATTTGTCATTTCTATTGTTCGTTTTTGTTAGCGTGTAACCAAAACTTCTTTCAAGATCACGGAAATCCCTAAACTCATTTTAACCGAAAAATGATTTAAAATAGAATCACTCTAGAGATACAAATTGCGCTCTATATTAAATCAATTTTCTAATACAAAATTACAAATCGAATGCGAGTTGTTTAAAATATACAAACTAATTTAAACAAATGCGTGTTTATTGGTTTTCAATTGTAATATCTGAACTTATAAAGGTTCTACTTAAAATGATTCGTATTTAATGACTAAGAGTAATTTAGCTATTTAATTGAAAACATTAAAATTGCATTCCATTTTTCCGGAAATAATGTCGCTATTATATTTTAGCTATAATTTACAGATGCAATAATAATGCTTAATGCATGTAGCAATCAAAATTTAATCATTGCATCCTTTGATCTATAGTGAAAAATGTAATTAAATACATATCTGTACTTAAAATAAAATTCATTTAAATCTATTGTTACATGTTGAAATTTTATATTAAATTTTGTAATATTTCCTGTTATTGTTTAGAAAATAGTAATGGTAAATAAAGCAGCAGAAAAAATTGGTGACGCGAATGTTACGGATATGCTTGACACGTTCATAGACTTACAGGTAAAATAAACAATTGTGCAACTTTTTTGTTTATACTAATTCGTATTAAGCTATTTATTTATGTCGCAATATTTAATTTATTTAGAAATTATTTCGTAATTAACCTTCATTACATTTTGTATCATTTTGTGTGTGTGTGTTAGGAACAATCAATTTACGAACTCTCTCGATTGTACACCCGCGCGAATGAACTCACATGTAATGAAATCGGCCGATATTTATTTGATCGCGAATTACATGAAACGCACGTAAAACATAAACCGGCCACTTGTATACCAGAACCATCAGATAAATTTTTATACTTGATATTTGTATGTTTATTTAATTGTATTTACAACTGCGTACATATGTAAAAACATTTAAAATTGAAAGAAAATATATTATATATATATATATAGATGTATATATTGACTAAAGCTAAGCACCCATAGAATATGTTTTATATCGTTTTTTTATTACTTAATCATGTTTTAATTCTTTATCGAAGACAAAGTACCTAATCCTTCTCCGACTCGTTTTAAATTTGTGACATGATCCGCGATTTCTTTAATTGCGTCCACTTGTTCCTGTAAAAATTCCGTTTCCAAAAAGTCGCACAAATTCGCATCGCTGTGTCCTGATGCAACACTGTGCAATTCTAATAAACTCTAAATTAAAAATTAAAAAACGCACGTATATATTAAAAATAATTATTTAGCGATGTAATAATTAACAGTTATTACCTCATTCACGCTGCGCTCTAAAGATAGAGCAGTGTTCATCGCTTCTTCAGCGGTGCCCCATTCTTTCTTTTCAGGAGTGGTGATATCTTTCAGAATAATACGACCCCCACGTTTATTTTGATATTTTAAAATTTCATTGCATGCTCTCGTTCTTCATCTGACGCTTTTTTGAAATACCAATGCATTCCAGGAAGCGCAATATCTTCCCGGTCGAAATAATACGCCTTTATTACACAAAAATAAATAAATAAAACATAAAACTTAATAATCATTAATGTTTATACGAATAGCTTCAAATATATTTTATTACTAAGAGTAATACATATTTATTAGTAGTTTAAAATTAAATTTTGTTTAAAATGATGCGGTGTTTTTAATGCATAATGCAATTTTATTGATTTTAATATTTCATCATTTTTCTACTCACCATGGAAAGGTACACATAACTAGCGTAAAGTTCCATGTTTATCTGTTTATTTATAGCTTCTTCACAATCTTTGTGAAAATTCTGTCGTATTGGAGACATTATTGGTAATTTATTTAAACAAACAAGTATTTTAAACACTAACGCGCGTGTATAACGCCTTGAAACACCTATAGACGATCACTTGCATTGCACTTTATGCGTTAAGCAAAAGTGGTGGTGGTAGATTTCGTAACATGCGCGATTCAAACATCAAAGCCAATCGTAAAATGAAAACATGAAAAATGGTGAAACCAAAGAATTGGAAAATTTATTTAATTTTAGTGCAAATAAGTGTCGGTATATCTGCTTCAACACACTGGATTGTTACAGAAAATGGACGAATACAATCGCATGTAAGTACAACTCAAAACATATAGGTTAATATATGCTGTTGTAAATATTATCTTTATGTATGTATGTATGTATTTATGGGTTTAATTTATTATAAATAAACGCGCTTCGATTTAGTTTGGCTGTAATTGTATTTGTTACATATTTATTTGTGTATACTATTGCTTGTTGTGGCAATCAATAATCAGCTGACCTCTTTGGGACACATGTTGAATGGGAAAATGTTTCACAGTTGGATTCACCATTTCATTTGCGACGTCCGTACGATCTATTAGGTTTGCTCGATCAAGAACATCGAATATCGAAAATCGATACGCTCTACCAAGACTTGGTGGCCCGTAAGGGTATAATAGATAAAAAATGGTCCGTCATGGAGGGTGCCTCCGATTTTGAGTCACGAATATATTCGCAAGATTCTGATTGTTTAAAAGCAGGAAAGTTATTGAGCGAAATTGACTTATATACGAGTATTGCGGTGGACGGAAGCGATAGAGACGGGATACGATTAGCGGATTTTCTTATCGAGGACATCGTACCGGATGGCTCGATGGTGCCCGATTGCCGTCGGGCGATCCAACTCGATTTTACAATGTTTGCTTTTGAGCATTTATCAGCGATGGTCAATCGAGCTAATTTGAGCATCTCACCGGAACAAGCGCTTGAACAGTGGCTCCAACCGGGCACTACTGTTGCTCCGTTCGGTCACCAAGTTGCGTTAGGGTTGATACGAAATAATATACGTCTTGGTTGCATCATAACCTTGGCGCTATTTATTGGAGGATTAAAGGAGATGCTTTTGAGGCTATTGAATGCGGGAGAAGAGCTGTACATTTTGCTCCAAGGTAAACCAACTACCTATAACGAATTTTACTTTCGAACAATTAAAAAGTTTGTTTTTTAAACAATTGCAGAGAATTCCGTGATATAGCCTTATTGAATCTAGCTAGTATTTTTCATCAAGCAAAATATCCTGGTGAAGCAGCAATTATTCTTCACGCTGCAGTCGATCATGCTCCTCATCAACCCGCGAACCATTTTGCTCTGGGGAATGTTTATGCGGTTTTAGCCGATTACAATAGGTCCATAGCTTGTTATGATAATTTTTTAAAACTACGACCTGGCGTAAATGAAGCTCTAACTACAAAACATGCAACGTTATGTCATAAAAAGTTGGAAAAAGGCTTGATGGATTTGCATGATTCTCTTCAAGGAATTTTATCCGAGTTGCACGATTACCATAGTCAACAAGAACAATGGCTTCGTTTACAGGTAATTAGAAAACGTATGTTGTTAGTAATATTACATTATTGGTTTGCGTAGGAACGATTGATGTGGGAACAAGCTCCACTAGAGGCAAAATTAGTTGCTTACAACCCCGAAACTTTTAGTGCAATGCTGGCAAATCGCGGACAAAGTTGTATGCAACGTACTGGTGACGATGGCAAACCGTCGGTTTTAAGTTGTGATTAAATAGTGATAGTCAAATGATGGCTCATAATTTACAAATTGATATAACGCTTAGTTTGCAAATGTTGCTCAGAAACGTAGAGACACAAGCACAAAAAATTAGTGAACAAATGGCCAAAGGAAACCGCTATGTAAACAAAATCGTCACACAGAAAATTAAAAAGGAAACTGCCTCAACTAAACCAACAATTGTTTCGAGTTTTAATACTTTAAATGTTGATGAGGAGGAATTGAACATTCCTGCTACTCAGCATCCGAAGTATCCGCCATATTTGAAGATACCAGTTGGTAATGTAGATTTTGATAGCAACGACTGGCCCACAAAGCAACAATGTGTACAATGGAAATTGTATTCGCACAATAAAGATAGTTTTTTACCAATTTTTCTACCTCCAGACAATAAAGGATATGAGTAAGTGATTTAAAAAGGTAAAAGTGAGTTTTTAGAGGTTTCGTTGACGTTTAGCAAAAAAAAAGATGGCCGGCTGAAGGCTAGTTCACCGAAAGTGTTTGCTTGGTCTGCCCCGACCTAAACTTTGCCTGGTTTAAGGGCAACTCCTTTCGTGGGTATGCTTTCTCTGGTCTCCCCCTTCCCACACCTAAACTTTGCTCTGGTTTAAGGGGTAACTTCCTTTTCTTTTTTCGCCGATATTTCGATTGAAAACCTTTTAAAAGTCTGTTTTACGCTGAATAAACTACTACCAATCGACAATATGTTCGCGATTTTATTTGCGTGTAATTCCTTTGTTTATCAATAGATTTAGCAATATAAAGGTATATTAGAACTTGATATGCTAATTGGGTACTTGTTTTATATTTTAAAATAGTAATATTGACATTTCATCTAGTCATACTTTCATAGATACGATTTTGTTATTGTGTAACTCTACTTCGTTGGCAACTGCCAGTGAGACCCTTAAAGACTCACTTTAACCTAAAAAATATATTTTTATAATGTATGCTCGAGCAATAATTCACAAATTAGACCTTGAAAACCTGTATGGTTTTGCAACGAAAAAATGAACCCATAACCTATACGTTAATATTTTATTAGACTAATATATGAATATTATTTTAGAGTAACTAAAATCTTATCAGAATCGATTGGTTTGACTCCAAATACCGAGCATGCCTTGCCATGGTATCCACCGGTATGTCAAGTACCTGATCAGTCTAATGTACCAGATAAAAAATATTTTCCTACTTCACTACTCCGAAATAGCTTAAACACCCCTCTAAACACTCATCATTACCTAAACTTACAATTATTAAACTACGTAAACGAAGGAAAAGTTAGTGAAGCTGAGATCGGGCAGCGTATAATCACAGCAATTCAAAAAGTAGGTAACCACTGTTAGTGAAAAAATGAATTGAGGTGATTAATTTGGTAATTTTTATATGTAGAAAGCAGGACCTGGGTGGTTATTGGCAACCCTGGCCAGCTTATACTGGCGCGTCCGGACTAACACTCGAAATACAGTCGATTGTTTAACCCTTGCCATGCAGTCAGTACCAGATGAGTACAAAGACGTTGTTCTTATTTCAATTAGTTCTGTTTTGCAAGAGTTAGGTTATATTGATGACGCATTAAAAGTGGCCCTTGAAGCCTTTAGTGTTAATTCTGTGGAACCATCTACGAATTTTTTATTAGCAATGTTATATAATATGAAAAATAATTTGCGTATGGCTAAATATCAATTAAGACAAACCTTACGGATTGATTCAACATTTTATGATGGTCAAGCCGAATTAATATTAAAAACTTGGGGCTGCCGTTCACACTTAATGGAGGACAGCGGCATTAAAGGGGAACAAAAGGAAGGAATGTGCGCGGAAAAAGAAGCTGCCATGACTGGTGAAGGGGTGATTTGCAGCGCAGGAGGGGAGCAATGTAAAGCTGCAGCAATTCAATGTTACCGAGCTGAGAATATACCAGATGATTCTGGTAAGCTTTTATTTAGTCACACATACAGTAGGTTTGTCGTATTTTATATAGTTTAAATTTCTTAGAAATAAGTAAGAATTTTTAACAAATAGATAAATATAATAACATATTAGCAATTTTATATATATAAAAAAAAAACATTTACAGTGTCTTGCACTGGAGTTTGGTATATTTTGTTTAAATAGAAAGGAGTATAAATAGAAAATTTAAAAAATGCAAGAAAATATAATAATTCATTACGTTATATTAGAAATTATTATGGACGGACTTTTTAAGTCTTCAAATGAACTATACTTCGTATAAGAAAGTAAAAATATATCTTTTAACAAATAGAAACGAAGCTATATTAGTATTACATATGCCTCTGAACGCTTGCCTTGTTTTATGTTACTATGATGTAAATTTGGGAGGAACTATTTAGCACACGTGTCTATACTAGCTCCTCTCAAAACTACGTCAGAGTAACGTAATACAAGGTGAGCAAGAGGAGCCCCAGCGCTGGTCTACATTTCTTGATTGAAAAACTATTTTAAAAATACAAATTTCAGAAATACAATCAATATCAAAATTATTAGCAAGTGACCACTGTACGCAGAAAAAAATCGGTTTGGGCCATTCGCTAATATCAACTCTACTAGCTGCGAATAATGGCGGTGAAGGCCATTCCGGGTCTCTGGAAGGATCCGGAAACATAGAACCAGATCAGTCTCAACTGGAATCCATGTCGGATGGGCAACAACAAGCATTTCATATGCGAATTTCACTAGGAGATGAAAATGCACCAGTTAGTGCTAGCACATTAGGAGATTTTTATGGTTAGTGTAATTAAGGTTAAATTTAGTGGATTTTAGTAATTTTTGTTGTTGGGATTTAGTGTCGGTTTCTCTGACTGATGATCCTACACCTGAGGCTATGCTATTTGTGTATGATAAATCAGGAACGTATCCGCTTTCACCGAAAGGATGTAGAACTATCAAGGAAGCTGATTGGTTGCAGTTTAGCTCTATGTGGCAAAGTATTGCTACTAGGAATATGGAGTAAGAATACATTAATTTTGTTTGATTATTTATTTTTTAAAACATTTTACTAAAGGTGTGCGAAACGACTCGACTAAAAACTATACAATTCGAGATTTGTAGCGCTATTTTTATACTTTCACAAAATGAATTTAATTTTAAGCTTTGATACATCCATACATAACTTCATGCCTGTTCCCATCAAATGGGGTGGCCATCATTTTTATTTATATTATATACGCGTATCACTGAAATACAGTACTGTGCATTAAAATCTGAGCAAACTTTTAAAATATCTTAGTTGTAAGAAAGTACATTGAAATTATATTTTTAATTCGTATAGTACACAATACAGTAACTGCTTCCAAAATTATTTACTGGTATTGGTTCCTTGTTCAAATATGACTAAAAAATAAAACTACTTCAAGATAATTAATTTTTATATAAATTTTAAATTAAATCGATCGTCTTTATTTATATTAAAATTGGTACATGATTCATAGAAATAACTGCTTCGAAAACCAATTATAATGAATAATAATATGAATAACAAAAAGACACTAGTTCCATATAAATAATGTTTATTTAATTCTAATACAATAATCACATTGAAATATTAAATTTTCTCACGATTACAAAATTATGTTCAAGCATTGGTTCTTTCTTAAAACCTCTATCACCGGGTCAAGAAGCTCAGAAACCGCACTGTGATATTAGTCTACCACCATCACCAACAACTTTAGATCATTTGACCGCCATGCGATTGCGCTACCATCGGTTAATATCTAACGCCGAACCAACGTTAGTGGAATGGTTAGGACTTATGGCTGGTGATCAACGTGCAAGTTTGAGGGACCTTGGTACTCGAATTGCTATCGCTCTGCAAGAGGTAAAATACAACAAATAATAAAACAATTATAAATCATTTCTATTTAAGTTATATTTGTTTTGTATAATGTTTATTTTTTCTAATATTATATTTTAGTTTTACGTTAACTATTTATGAAATGAATTTTTTTGTTCTAGAACACAACTTCCTGGATCTTGGCAACAGCTGCCGCTTTGTATTGGCGTTCTTTAGGTCAAACAGATGAAGCGGTTACTTGTTTACGTCAGGCACTTACACACGCACCGACTGATGTTCGCGATATCCCTCTCATTAACTTAGCAAACGTGCTCCATCGGTAATTTCTCTGCAACCTGTAAACATATAAAATAATTATTACGCTATGTTTTCTCTATAGGGTGGGCTTCCACAGTGACGCTTTAGAGGTGGCGTATATGGCTCTGGATACAAGGCCTAATTTCGTTGTCAATCATTTTACAGTTGGCAATATCCACACGTCTTTGGGCGACCTTGAGAAAGCGATTTCTTTTTATAGATCTTCGTTGTCGTTGGATGCGAATTTCGAGCCGGCACGAAATCGGTTGCAGGCGATCTTGTGCACTTTGTTATTTGACGAAACTGGCTCTTTACGAGAATCTACAGATATTCCTGAAAACTAACAGTTTCATGATTTTTTGCTTTAAAAATTACTATTTATCAGGTTTAGGAATATTTCTCGAAAGACATTTCTAAACCTAATCTAAACTATCATTCGATATTTGTCTTTTGGCGAATATTCCGAAAACCCATATTATAATTTTTGGTAAAGTACAAAAATAAAGGAGAGTTTTTTGTGTAATTGTGTTCAATATTTTAATGAAATTGTTTTGTACTACCGACTTTCAAAATGGCTCCTTGTGACGTCGTTTTGTTGATTAGGATTTTTATTGTGTTTTTTTTTATTCAAAGGACAATTTTGAGGTTGAAATTGGCAAATTTTATATTAAATGCCAAAGATTATATTATTATTATTGTAGTTTATAACATTCCGATATATTCACTTATTTTCCTGAGTTTGAATTGTGACTTTTATTATTTATTTGTTTTAAAGTGACCAACAAATTCAAGAAAAGTACCTTACATTTTTTCATCATATTATCTATATTATAGATGTATGTATTTACTGGTAATAATAATAAATTTATATAAATGTGTAGATTAAATTTATTTTCAAAGAAATAAAGACTGCATAAGAAAATATTATTTTTTAGTTCAAAACAAATTTCGCATCTTTCATTTTATTTTTTATAAGTACAAGGGGCAAGTGAATTATTTATTCAGAAATATTCTCTCTTTTAGGAGCAAAGGATGCACTTAGAGGATATGCGCTGTTAGTAATTCATTTTAGACTATTTTAATTAAAAAAAAAATTAATTTCCAATTTTTTTTGTGTAAAACTAATTATTAGTATTAATAATAAATCTGGGCATAATAATAGAAATGTTAACAAGTGAAAATAATTATTAAATTGCATTCCTGGTAATTCGCAATTTAACGTAAATGTTATTGCACTTATTGATCTAGATGAACTTTGACATTTACAATTCACAGGAGGCCCTTCAATTCAAAATATAACGGCGCATTTTGTGAGTCTTGTGGAATTTAATATAACCACAACCTGCTTGATTCTTTTCAACAACTACATTTTAACTTGTAATGACTGGAACATTTACATAACAGTAACGCTTCGCTTCGTATGTCAACGAAATGTTTATTGTGGAAACAACATATAGTATATTGCTTTATTTATAAAAAATTTAATAATAATTTATAGTTGTTTGAATAGTTTTAATAACGGAAATTATTTTGGTGTAAATTTCGGTTTAAATATCTTAGTTATATTAAAAAAATTGTGGTTTTTAGCTTGTAATTTAAATGTTATAGTTAGTAAATTTTGGGAATAATATTTAAACAATTTATTTTTATAGTGCGCTTAATTTTTAAAATAGTGTTAACATATTTTGTATTGTGTGGTGTGGAGCAATTTCAAGGGATATTTTCGCCGATTCACTGTTCATCAACAAAGGTTAGAAACACAGATTTATTTGTGCGTAATTCTTAAAATAATGATTGTTCGCCTACTCTGAAACACAGGAGCTTCTTAGAAAATATATTTTATAGAAAATACTTGTTTAAAAATAGTATGTATAATTATGAATTACATATATATATATATACCTATATATATACATATGTGTATGTATATATATATATATATATATATATATATATATATATATATATATATATATATATATATATATTTATATTGAAAATCTATATAAATTCAACAAGCAAGTAAAGTTTCGTATTGTTACATGGTTGGTAGTGGGCTGATGCAACATCGTAATAGACGAATGACAAAAGTTTCATAATTTTATAGCAGTTAAAATATTTAAAAAGCCTCATCAAAATCGTGTTTTCCAGAAAGGTTAAAGCAAAATACGTCAAAACGTTCGTTGCTTAATTTTAAAAGCTATGAATTTACATGAAACTATGACTATTTTAGTTTACCAGTAATATTAAATACCAATGATAGATATTGCGCAGTAGAAAAGCTAGAAATTGACCATTTTTCGTCATTTTCTCACAAATGAGTCAACTAAATACGAAATTACTAAACATATAGCTTAATTTATATTTCTATATATCAAGAGTATAAAATTATTAAAAAAACTCGATTTGTTTAAAAAGTACAATCTTTTAAACGAATTGCGGGTTTAAAATTAATAAATTTACAATTTTAATTTCTGAAGAATTTAATGAATTTGAATGAAGCAAAAATAGTCTGTTATAGAGTTGAATGGCGAAAATATGTCAAAATTTGAATGGAAGTAAAAAGGTTTTCTTCCACCCCATTTTATGGGAATAAGCATGTATGTATGTCAATTTCTGAACTTTACTTGACAATATGAACTATTTAGGTATTTCATTGTAGCAGGTTTTTTTTTTGTAAATTTCATTCCGTTTATATTATTATTTTGAAAATAGAAGCTATTATTATTGACTATAATTAAATAATGTAATAATAATTCCTTTGCTCTATAATGATATTGAAATTAAAAATATTGAAATAACAAAAGAAAATTACGACTTTCTTGCACAACCTTATTATATATATCAACTTTAAGTATACCTACCATCACTCGCTCTGAATCTGTTGAATATCACGCTTTTGTGTTACTGAAAAAGAGTACTTGGTATTTAACAATTGAAGACTTTACTGCAACGAAGAGATAACAACCATTTTAGGGCAAAATGAGATGTCTACGTGATCTAACAAATTGTTTTTTAAATCCCAATACATTACATTATACTATTATGAGTTTTATTTCATTAAAAGATTGCTTCCTGTAAAATAGTATAAATGGCTGAAACCTCTTTGTTGTTGCAGGGTTTTTAATTTTGAAACGATGTAAATATTGATTGGATCAATGATGATTGATTGTTGAAAGAGCAAATCTACTATAGCCGCTGTCACACGCACAAGAGTTCAAAAGATTCTAATCTTGAGCAGTGTCCAGCAGCTGCAGTTGATCTCTGTCGATGAATCCAAAACTGTCCTCAATTTGTTGAAATTTCAGTAGTCTATAGTCCATCTATTTCCTGTTGAACACTAACACATAGTAAACAATTGAACATATTTTGTCAATACATATTTAATTATCCTATGCATAGGCAACTGTCACTAAAGACAAGAAATATATTTGCCTAGATCAATAAGTCGGTAAAATCACTATTATTGAAGCTTCAACAAGAATATTACAGGTTACGTCACAGATAATCTGTGGTTACGTGGTTCTTGGCTGAAGTTTTAACGTGCGAAAACGATTTAAAATCTCAGGAATGCATTTATTTAAATTCTTTTACTATTAAAGTAAATACAAAATAATAATTAAAAATAAAATGTCTTTCCTATCAAATTAACAATTTCGCTTCCTATTTGATCTAGATCTATAATCTTAATTGATAATTTCTATAAAATTAATTGAAATAAATTATTAAAACTATTTACCTAATAGATTTATAGAATTAAATTTTAAAAAATAACAATCAAGCTCAACTTTTAATTTCTATAAAAACAATTGACAAACCTATTTTATTTACTGCCTAATGATGACTTCATCGTTAATTTAAAATTACTTTAAAAATGTCTGCAAACTAAAATTGCAGGAGTACCAATTTATACATTGTATAAATAAACTGACGGTAGAAAATATTTAAAATAAAATTATTATAAACTAAAAAAAATAAAATTATAAAAATTGTTATTTTTTTTCTTTTGTTTTAATATAATGAATAACTAAAGTTTAAAGTTCCTGGGAAACCAAATCTTTAGTATATTATGGGCACTAAATGCTTGGAATAACATTTATAATAAATAAAAAATAAAATAAATAAACTCAGAATGATGTAAATATTTTTATGTGTCAGTTTTGAATTGTGAATAATTCCAATTTAAAGTTACTGGGTACCAACTTTTCCTTTCTATAAATTGTGTATTGAGTTTAACAATGTTTAAAATAACAAATATTATAAAAAAAAACTAATTATAATGTTGAACTTTGGAATAGAAAATAAATAATATTTTAGAATCTATTGATACAAATAACAAGATACTATATAGTAAATAATATTTAGAAAATAATTTATAATAAAATTTTCGATGAATATTTCAAGATGCATTTCTAGTTGCATCCGACGGTAGGCTTAAATAATGGAGTTTCATAATTCTTTGAAATATCCAAAAATAACCAAAAATTCATATTTAATCTTTATCACTTGAAACAATTATGAGAAACGCGGAAATTTCACCACAAAATATATTTTTTAAACTTAAATTTAAACAATAACAATTAAAAACTACATAAAATATCAGCTAAACTATCACAATTCGTAAAGAATTAATTCTAAACTATTATTCTTAATATTTTGACAAAAAGGTACGAATTTTGAGTAAAGCTTTCACTTAATTTAAGCCCTAACTCACATATTGTACACTATAAAATTGTAGTTTTATGATAGACCAGTTGATAAATGATAGTTTGAACTGTTTCACAGTTAGTTTGAGTTAATTTTTTGATAGTTTTTGATTTATTTTGACATATACGCGCCGCAGTTTTCGAGCGTGCAAGCGTTGCACACGGTATTCAAGTAACTGAGCTTTTTCCAAACTTAACGTGGCGACTTGCGCACTACAGTGAGGGTCCATTTTGAGTATTTTATTTCAAATTATTCAATTTTAATTGGTATTATAGTTCGGTATTATTTTATAAAATCAATCATGAAAAATATCGAAATTATTAAAAAAATTCTAATTCAAAATTTGTTATTCATTTCAAAAGTGACATAGACAAGAGTAGGGCATTATCAAGCTCGTTTGAAGACCTTCGTAGGCTCTAGGCACACTTTTACTTTTAGAGGTATCTGCACATTATTTTTTATTTTGGATTTATCCATATGCTTATTTATTTCATGTGAAATATTTTCGTTGTAAATCTCAGAGCTACTTTGAGTTTTAAAATGTTATATTATTTTCTAAAATATATTTGATTAACATATTTTAAATATCTAATCATAAAAATAATTATATTTTTAATTGATCAGGTATGATTAAATAAAAATATTAATTTTCTGCAGAACTATCAGTATGCAATCTTAAGATGGACTGATATTGACATATTTTACGTAAAATTAATTAGTGCATTACTATTAATTAGCATTCAATCAATCTAACAATAAATATAAACCTGTTGGTGACAAGAAATACCTACGTATATTTTTTTGATAGCACTCAATCAACATTTCGGACTCTAAATTTAATCATTTTATTTATAAAGCACATTAGGAATACGTATAGAAATGTTTTGTCAGTTTATAAATTTCAAATTGAAATAGTTACACAAAATATCAACCCGGATGCAACAAATAACAAAACAGGACTTTTTAAAATGTTCTTTCTTCGTCATAATATTATAGAACTTATCCATAAATGGTTTGATAATTCATTGTGGGAAGCAACACATCGTATCTTTAAATATCGGGGGTTGGGGCAGGATATAAAAGGGGGCAGTGTCTTATATATACACGCGATCCACATCAACGGGTCAATGGGGGGCTGTAATATATATACATAATATTCTACCTGTATCAACCCCATTATTTTATTGGTAATTAAAGACTGGTTGAAAGGGAGGGGGCAGGTGAATTATTTAAATATTTCAAGTACTGTAACAGATGGATTGAGTTCGACAGCTGTTTGTATTTCAAATATCTACTTAGATATTTTAAGTTTTATGTATGCGTGATTGTCAATATTTTTTATGCACAATAGTTTCGAAATTGGGCGATAATTTCAGTCACTTTGGTGTACATTTATAAGTGTTTCAATAATTTAATAAGCATAAGTACTGAAAAGTTATAATTAGGCTGAGAGAACATTATTTTGTTTTATTTGACACTAATCACATATTTATCAGATACAACTATTTCAAGTATTAACTTATTTGTCGCTATTTACTGTTAATATATTTAATTGCGGCAATAAAGGTTACGAACAATAAAAACCAAAAAAAAAATTTTTTTTCTACTATTGAATCATCGAATGAATTGGATTTTAATTCAAGTTATTCTTTTCCTCAGTGTGTAATTTAATATTTAATTCAAACTATACAGTGAGCCATCTGTTGGTTTCTTTTCGTGATTGCTATTAAAACTACACCATTCAATATTTTTCAATTATTGTTGCTTTATTGAAGAGAGTACACTAGAGTACAGCGGATCTATCAATGTCTAGTACGTCAGTGTTGCAAACTGTCGAAATAACAGGCACTTCAATAAAAAACCAACAGATGGGCCACTCTACATTATACGAAATCACAATTGTGTCTACACTATTTTATATAAAGCTTTCAATATTCCATAAACAAATAATTTTTTTACCAAACCACTAAACTTGATTTTGAACTAATTTAAAAAGCTACACATTTATCATTATATATCCACTTCTGAATAGTCTATAAATGTAAGTAATTGCAAATTAATATATGTAGCATTTTATTTAGAGCTGGAAAGATATCTAGATTCAGCGGTTATATAATTATTCGGAGCTTAATACCTGTTTAAATATTTTGCGATTATTTGAACGCGTAATATGTTTTATTTAGATGTTCAAAGTATAAGTTTAAATATATTTGATGCAAAATAAAAATTATATTATGTAGTATTCCAATGTAAATAAGTTATTAATATTAGAGTGCGTTGGCAACGAAATATTGTTAATTTGTCAGTAATTTCGTATGGATGTTAAAGAAATATGATTTGCGTCAAACAAATCGAATTTATTGGTAAAATAGTGTTTCAATTTTCGTAGATCACTTCTCGAGGGTTACATTCGTGATAAAATAACATATATGCATTTTAATAATAAAGACACTGTTAGATTTTCGAGAATGAATAATTTTAGTGTGCAAAACCAATGAATTACAAATATTTTTCATAAAATAACAATTAATTTTTATAGGGAAAATACTATTTTGAAACCATAAGTTTAGGCTTTAAAAATAATGTAAAGAAGAATATTTCAGTAGCCGTAATAAGATTATTGCCTTATCATACACTCTTCTAGAACGGAAGAGCTAGAATTGATGAAAAACACGATATATTAGTGAGTAAAAATTATTAAATCAAATTTGACGAAATTTAACTCAGAATCAACTTTCAAATCAATAAAATCAAAATAGAATTTAACAAATTTCATTCGACAAAATATGTTTCTTCTCTTGCAAATCCAAGAATGTTTAAATTAGGAATGAAATATTTAGAGTTATTATTGAATTTGTCGTCAATATTTTTACAATTTAGACTATTTAGCAATTTTAACAGTCCCTGGTGTTACTGTGAACCGCAGATATTTATAAAATTAAAGTAATTTTGGTGGCCTTAAATAAAAATCTATTAACACTTACAGATTTTCAAACATAAAAATAATAATTTAAAAAAAAACTAAAACCAAAACTGATTCAGACACACAAAATAACTTATCACCTGTATACCACACAAGAAGTATACCACCGTATTAACTGACAAGAGCAGGCTTCACCCCCTTTATAAACTACTTACCCCCACCATAAAAAAGTATTTATAATTTGTTTAACAGGACTGGAATATATTTTTTTCTTTCTAAGGGGTAGTTTTATTTTTATTTTGAAGTTTATATGTTTAAAATAGTTTTTTATTTATTTAAACTTAATTTATTATGTTAAAAATGTATTACTTTTTATTTTATTTTATAATCATTTCTTGAGGTACCGTTTATTTTTAGATTCATGATCCAATTGTAAAAATTATAAGATGAATATATAAAATGTTTAAACGTTACTGTTTATTGTATAAATCGAGAATTATCTTTAATATATTTAGTAAATTTAATAGATTAATTGATTGGTTTCAAATGCTTACAGATTCTCCTTACAGAATTACAGACTTGCTTGGTAAAAGTATGTTTACATACCTTTAAGTTTTAAATATTACAATTTATTGATTATGTGAAAAAGCATAAAAATAATATGTTTTAACTTAAAATATCAAAAAAAAGCATTAAAAATAATTTTGTTCACAATTTAAATACGTTTTTACTCATTTTACTACATTTTTCTTCTTAGGAACAAATGTTTGGATCATATTTTTATTTCTATATAGCATTCATCCTAATTTTAATAAAACAAATTGTTTATAAACATATATCAATACAATAATCCCTCTATTAGATTATTACGTTGTAATTCGTAATTTTCCACTCCTGAAATTATCTTTCAGCCCCCATTCTGATTGGTTGGCTAAAATTTCAATATATCCCACGCCCGTTTCGCATTGGTTAACGTACAATTCGACCTGTTTACACGATACAAGAAACTTACCGATTCGTCCACATGAAAATTTTATATCATAGTTCAAAAATTAAATATTTAACGTAATTGTTAGGTTGTTAGCAGGGTAAAAAAGTTCTTGTTAACAGCTATATATTTTTCTTGTTACAGAAATGTTAGATTTCAATGAATAGGTATTGCATTTTACATAAATTGTATATCGAATTGTATTATTTTATATATACATATATATTCGATTTAGTTATCTATTTTATATATATTTTTTAAATGATTTTTATGGTTTTCTAACTTGATAAGTATAGTTTACGTATTTAGATATTAGACATTTCTTTTTCAACTAATGATTTTATTGAAAACATTTAAGAAATGTATAAATTAATGGTTTTTTTTATATAGATTAACTTGTAATATTTAATTTTTAGATATATATATATATATATATATATATATATATATATATATATATATATTTATATAATTTAAGTAAAATATTCTAAATATCAGTACTTCAAGTTTTTATAACGAATTTAATGTGTTGTTTTGAGAAATTCATAAAATGATATACATAGATAATTTAAATTATTGTATATGCTAATGTAGTAAAAGTATTTATATATTTTATACATACCTAATTTAGAGTGTAAAAGTAAGCGACGCTTAGATATGGTGCCTGTAAAATATGGCCTAGACAATATTACAAGCTTTAATCTATATTTAGTGGTATTTTCAGTAAATATATACTTGTCAACAATAACGAAATAACTGTAATAATTGCATAGTAACTACAGGTTTCTAACATATATATAGTTTTACGTTTTCGTAGATAACCCCTAGTATTACTAATGTAACTCCTACGTGTCTGCAACCAGAAAAGCTTCTCAGTTAATTATATTTATATTAATTATTTTGACAGTTTACTTATTCAATCCATCAGTTAGTTAATTACGACGATAATTAATATATTATTCGATATAAAAATTCCTTAGAAATTTAATATTTTTATTCATAACTTTTAAAATGAATTCATACATAATTTAATATATTAAAATATGTTTTACAAAAGTCTTCCAGTTGTTTTATTCAGCAATAAATCAATTTAACATATAAGAACTAATTCTTTTAATTTTAATTGATACAGTAAATAATTTTTTAAAATCAGTTTATATTTCGTTTAATGAACATTTCTATATTTCCGGGGTGTTTGCTCATGGACGGATGTGATCTGCATTTGTCGCCCCTTCCACCCCCTTTTTATTATTTTCCTGCGACACTCCCCATCCCTTGTTAGTCAGTGTCGTTTCCTGGCTAGGGGCCTCTCGTGTACCAAGCCATATATGTGTGGCCTATAGCCGTATATAATGTTACATGTTCAGAGGATTCCTACAGAAAACTTAGAAGTGTTACTAGCTAGTACCAGTGGTCACTCGTCAATTTGGACTTAATTTATTTAAAATATAAATATACATACACATATATATATATATATATATATATATATATATATATATATATATATATATATATATATATATATATATATATATAGTGATATTTGATAGGAAACACAAAGAAGTAGATACAAATGTATCTTATTCGCATTTTGTTATGGTTAAATACAAGCATAATAACTCAATTTTTGATATCAAGAAATAAAAAAACGTTATTTATTGTAGTTAATTGCAAATATGTATTCCAAAAATAATATGCTGGGAGAAATTTTTGGGATAGATATACTAATATACAGTACATATGGGTTAAAATATTTAAAGCTGTAGTAAATATATTTTATGTGTTTATATATGTCATTGGCGCGTTTCTTTCAATATATATATATATATATATATATATATATATATATATATATATATATATATATATATATATATATATATATATGTTTATTCCTTAGCAACCTTTGTTTATATTATACATAAACGACAATAGGGAAGATGCTCGTGCGGTTTTTAATTTTTTTTATGCAAGTATTAAAAATTCTAGAATCACTATATATTTTGATTTTTTTTAAAGGCTCTAGTTTCGGAGATATGAATTTTTAAAAGTATTTATGCCAAGGGAGAATGACGTCATTCTCCCTTGGTCTTTTTTTGTCAAGATTAGGAAACTGAAAGCAAATAATGGGGTTATTTTATTACTAGATGTTGACGCACATTGCTGCTTTGTGGTCAATCTGTCATTTGACTTTTCTAGTTATCTTTATATGTTTCAAAATGTTCAATACGCTTTATTTTTTCAAATCAGTCTTTTTCAAGACTACTGTGTATCAGTTTTGTTTACGAACGAGGTCAAACTTATTAAAAATGACCTAATACCACACTAACAAAATGATTTCTTTATTTTTACTTGATTGTTAAATGGAAGCTTTTTTTGTTGACATCAAACAAACGCATAAATTGACAGCTACAATCTATGATAAACGAAGGTCAAATCTGTCAGACCTTCTCTTGATGGTAGTACCAACAAAAATCTATGTGTGTCCTTAGCTTGAATCACGAATATTGTTAGTAGGTATACATTTTAGGCTTGGTGCAGAGTTAGATTATTCGTTCAATAAATCTCACGTGAGTTGACTGTTTTGCTAAGATGAACATGATTCAGGACTCCATCTTAGGATGTGGGATGTCTTTGAAATATTATTGATAAATATATCTTAAAATAAGTAAATATAATAAATATAGCGAAATTGCAAACTGTAGAAAGTATGATTCTATATTTATTTATAATAAAATAAATTGGAACTGTCATTAGTTTTATTTGACTTTTATTTGGAAACAAATGAATTCACACTTAAGAGCCATATGCAATTACCCATACTGCAATATTGTAAAATGTCTTCAAACTTCAAGCAATATTCTTAAATTGAGATAAATTTTACGATTTAATTATTTTTAAAAAAACATACCTACCTAAAGCAACATTTAACCTAGTGTCATATATTTTATTAGATAGAAAATATGGACAATTAGTAAATTTTTCTATAATTCGATTCTTTTATAATAATAAATTTAATAAAAATTTGAATTTAACATAAATTTTCGCGAATATATTTAATATAAACAAATAGGTTATGCGCTTGACTATGCATCGAAATCTCCGGTACCAACGCAAAAGAAATTCGATATGGCGTATAAGTCAGCGAAATTTCTGATACTCTAACACTTATTTAGATTAATTGGTTTAGATTTAACTATTATATAATAATGTCATCCAATTTTACTTCTCATCATTCCTCTGTTATCAATATTACGTAATACAAAGTATAAAAGAATTTTTTTTACAAACAAAATGAGATGAATTATTATGAATATTAAACAAATATTTATATAATTTTATTTAGTATTAAGTATTTCCTAACCTAGGTATAAAATTATGTTAAATATTTATATTAGGTAATACCTAAACAAATCTCATTTAATTTTTTGAAAAAAAATTATCTTACCTATACTTTGTATTACGTAATATTGATAACAGAGGAATAATGAGAATTGGTATATTTAGAAATATAAATATAATTTAGTTAAACATTATAATATAATAACATAGTTCTAAAGAGTCAATTTTCATTAAAATACTTATAATATTACAGCTTTAAAAATAGTTTATATATCTGATACATATATCAACTATAAGTCAGTGTTATTTCTAAATTCCGGGTTGTTTATAATAAAAATCAAATAATGTATAATAAGCTCCCAAGTGATATTTATAATATTTAAAAAAAATAAACATTTACTGAGGTTTGTGTAGTTTTTTTTTTGCGTTGAATGGACGAGTCGCCCCTGTTTGGATTATAGCAAACTAATTGGATAAACGTAACGTCGCATGTCTTTCTAAACAAAACTGGAATTCAATCTGTGTTGACTTGGAAATACTACATTACATAATGCACATGTTTTAATGCCGATTTGCTCACCAACCTAACTTTAACAAACCTAACTTTTGTAACCATTACTCAACCCAAATATTTCTCATAATAAATGTACAGTATCCTACCCTAGATTCCGCGTGGGTAGGTATAGGTATCTGTTTATATATAGAAAAGATACTAACATACAAATATAATCAATTGTTCGTCATCGAACAAAATAGTAATTTATGTAAATAGTGTCAAAAGTGTCATTTTATCTTGTGAGTGGGAAGTTTGCGATACGAGGCGAAGCCGAGTGGAGCAATCCCACGAACAAAATTAAAATTGCTTTTAACACGTGTTACATGCACTATTTATTTTAAGACCATTGTTAAAAGCACGAATGCTATAATCTAAAGCACACATTAAGAGGTTGAAATTATTTTTGATAGTTAATGATTTATTTAAAGACAAAACAACATCGAAGTACTGTCAGTTACGTTGAATATACTAGAATTTATACTTTTTCATAGAAAATGAATATACCTATAAAAAAATTTAAAATAATAGTGAAGAAAGTGTACTGGACGAAATTAAAGAAGCTGCTAAAATTATACTATTTATTTAAATATTTCTAAGTAGTTTGTGATCAAATGTGCTTAAATGAACAATTAGTTATTTAATTTTTTATTTGTTGGTTACAAAAAAGGAACTAGATTTGGTTACATTATGCCACTAGTGTTAAAGGTAATTACTTTTAACACACTGCCTCATAATATGCCATTTTTAATTTGTTAAGCAACCGTTAAAAAACTAACTTTTAACAATGGTTGTAGAAAAAAATAATTATATTCTTCATAACAAAGCAATTTTGATAGGAACAAAATAGATCATCACTTGTTTCGAAGCTTATTTGAATAAATAAAAAATTATGAAATATTGTTTGGTTTTTTGGTGGAGTTGCCATTGAGAAAAAAATATTTGAAAAAATATAACTGAATAATAATTACGAAATATTTTTTATATAATAATTTATACAAAATTAATTCATTAAAATAGAATTACAGTGGAACAATTCGAAAAATTATAATCAAAATGAATTGAAGAACAAAATTAATTTATATTGCGTAGTTAGCTTAGCAAAATGTTTCAGGAATCTCTGAAACCTATACGTCCACGCCATCTCACCATAGAGATATGAACTTCAGGTATTCGATACGAACGCGGCTGAAATTATTCAGGTTTGAAGCTGAAATACAATTCGCTGAAAAGGTTTCTATTTACTTTCTTATACGTTTTAGAACATTCATTACGAAAAATTAACAATTTTAACTAATATTTCTATATTGTGATATAAAATTATTAATGAATAATGTATTCCAATTATAACCTTCTTGACATGCGACTGTAAAATATCGACCCAAATTTAAAATGTCTGTTTATAAAATCTTTATATTCATTACTTCTCGTACATAAATAATAAAGTGTTCATTATATCGCATACATGTATTGTATGTAGTTATGAATTTATTCAACATACGTCTACTTATAACATTTGACTTAAATTGTTTTGCTATTCCGATTAAGGAATATTTTCTTTTTATTATCGTTTTTATGATTGTTGAAAACGGGCATCGTCACTGATGACATGATAATAAACTTCTCCCGCTCTTTTCTCTTGTTCTGCGATGACGTCAGCAAAGCTCGATGGAAGAGGACTGTGTGACGTCAACGATTCAGGCATGCGTAATATCTGAAAACTCGAGCTTTGGCAACTATGTACACAAAGCACGTGGTGCTTCGTTCTATGTTGCAAATTGTATTTATGATTTTAGGCTTATAATATTGAAGCTTTCGTAAACTGAAAGTAAGGATAAAGATATTTCTTATTAAATAATTACCAACCTGTGTGTGTGTGTGTGTGTCCGTGTGGGGGGTATGTGTATGTGTGGGTGTGAGTGCGTGTGTGTGTGTATTCTAATCTTTTATTTGATAGAGAAACACCCAAAAAATTTGAATAGCTTATCAGATATGCCCTCCACAAGAAACAAAAGCATTAGTTATTATTGAAGCATGGAAAATTAATAAAAAAATTAATCATTAGTAAAATTGATTCTAAAGTATGCAAAATACACTAAATACAAGAAAGTTGCAAACCTGATTAAACTTTAAAGAAAATGTGTGACATGATAGTTCTCAAAAATATAAAAAAGAGATGTAAAATTTGAAACAATATTCGTTTAAAATCTTAGAAAAAGAAATATATTATACACTATTAATCCCCAAAACATAAAATCCAAGGTCCTCTACCCCACGTATTCCTTTACGTTCTATTAGCTCAATATATTTGTTTATTTTCCCTTAAACAAACGGTTGATGGCAAAGTAGGTCATGCCTTCCCCTACCGTCGGGCGCTATAGCTCAATGGGTCATTCAATAATATCCAAGGATCTCTATCCAGTCATCCATCCGACCAAGGCACATCACACGCCTAATTCACCGTTTTATTTCACTAAATACCATACTTGTTACATGACATACATACCTATATAGCCCTCTAAATAGTTACTCGGGAGAATACGTCTATCAATATTTTAACCCAAAGAAAAGATGCGAAATATAGATTGATTTTTTGTGTGTGAAAAAGTCCAGCTTTGATTATATCCTCTAAAAATGCCAATGTATGTAAACGTAGAATATAGAAAGAATGTTCGCATATATTATATACATGTGGTAAGTTTAGTGGAGGACGATATGCATTTCGCGCGCTCTCCGCGACATCAATGTACCTGCTCCTGCTGACACGCTCGCATCTCTCTCGGCGCGATGTACCGACGCTTCTTCTACCCCGCGTCGCCGCCGCGACGCCTGTTCTATTATTAGTTCGAGGCCGTGCTATTTTTAGCCTGCGCCGTATGTAGGTTAATGTGGTGTGATGCGACGAGAGGAACAGAGAACGCTACACGAACAGCATGCACACTTGCAATTGCGCTTGCGCCGCATTGAGGGATCGGATGACGTCATTACTGCTCCAAATATTGCCAGGGTGACGAAAGAGAATTATCTCCTGATTTTTTTTCTGCTGCGGTGCGGGATCAAGTCATTAGGAGCACACTGATTTTTATTTTCTTATACGAAGTAATGAGTAAATATTGTAATCATGAATATATTCTCGGGATTTTAACGGAAATACACCTTTAGTCGTTTCCTGAATTATGTCTGATTATTTTTCGTATAACGTATGTGTGTGTGTGTCTGTGAACGTTATTCAGCTAAAACTATAAGTATGAAACTTATAATTTAAGCTTCTTATTCTTGAAAAGAATATTCAAACCAAAACCGCATGCTTCCTTAGGCCATTTTTGTCGTTATCTCCAAAACGGCTACACTTACAATAAAAATTGTGTTATTTAAAACACAACGCTTGTTTGTAAATTTTCTTAAAAAGGGTACCAGTTATAAGAAAATTGCACCTAAAATTCTTAAATTTCTTATTTATGTTGCCATCGTTACGTAGGTATGGAAATTTATATTTAATAAATCATATCTACTATGTTTGTCAATATTTTAAAAGACTAAAAGCTCAGCATTTCCATCTTCAGATAACTATTCGAGAGATAAGCATAGGAAACAGTTGAACTATCTACCAAATAGCTTATCCAGGGCTTTATTCAGAGATGGAAATACTGGCCCTTAAATAATTTGGGATTTGACATATAATATTGATTTTCTCAAGTAGACTGGGTTACTAAAATATTCAGAATATTAGCATTGAAGAAATATATTTTTTATAATTTGAATTTGAATTTAAACCTACTACGTATAAGAAAGTCCATTGCGGAACGATGTAGATATATTATATTTATTTATAAACTTATGCTTGGTATAACAATTAAATAAAAACATTTTAATTTTATGTTGGTTAGAATAAATTTATCATGATTACAATTGGCCAATCAGTTGATTCATTATATGTGTCTCGTCACACATTATCGTATACATATTTTATTGTTTGCAATTGGTCTAATAAAGAGTGTTAATCACGATAAACTTGTATAAGTTTAACTGTATAAGTATAGCTTAGCAAAATATTGAAATAAAACAATAGTTTAGAAAATGTAAAAAGCCAAGTAATTGTCCCAATTTAAATTAAATGTAACACTAATTTCGTGCAGTGTACAAAGCAAAAATAGAAGTTTAGAATTTTAATAAGTTGAAAAACTAAACATAGATCTATAATTCACCAATAGCAATTATATATTCCTTTGCTGGTACTGGGAGTGAGCGGATATTATAGACTTTTGTCCGAATGACGTCAGAAGCCGTTCGTGATTTGGGCCATTGCGCCTCTTGTACCGTCACTAGTGACGTCATCGCGCCTAAAAGTTCGATAACCTACTGTGTGCGCGAATAGTACATCCTACCCCGCTACATCCTTTACCCAGCGAGATTCATGTTTCGTGAAATTGTCTATGATGTTAAACAAAGTTTAATTTATGGGTAATTTACTAAAAATACTCAGAAAAGCCCCAAATATTCTGAATATATACACATACTACTATTAGGTACACATAGAAAAATATATTTTCAAAAATTACATTTTTATAATAGGTATATATTTATGGTTCGGTCTGTTTTGCCATATCTTTATTTGAAATGTTCACTATAGAACAAAAGAATTATTAAAATAAGATTGTTACATGAATTGTTTTTAAAATTGACGTTATATCGTCATAATTATCAGAAAATTACTGTAATGACAAAAAAATCATTTTGATTAACGTTAAGAAATTTAAAATTGATTGTTAAACGTACAAAGCACGCCATTTGTTTATACGATTATACCTTTTAAATAAATTGCGTTTGAGCTGTTTTTGTGATTATGGCACAAAGGGTCTATTTTCTTGTGTTTTTTTATCCACTACTTTATTACTCGACATCGTAAAAGTAATATATCATTTTTATATGTATCAAGTACTTCTTAATGATAACATATAAGTATATTGCATTTGAATCGTAAAATATTTTTTTTAACTTCAGTTAATTCTATGAAATTTGATATATATTGATAAAATATTCAATATTCATTTTAAATAATTCTAAAATTGATTCAGAAATTGGTTTGTGCGACTAGAGAATATGTTTTTAATATATAACGTTAGATAAATATTATAAAAAGTTAGAGTGTGATTTTAATTTCGGATATGGTCTCGGAGTTTCGGCAAAAATATTTCGCTATCGGGTGAAAGTTGTCGACGATGACCTGCCCCAAGTAACGAGTGTTACTCGCGGCTGGGAGTGCGTGGGTTGCCCCATCGTATACTACAAACTCGCCCACGACAATCAGCTGCTAGCGAGAGCTTTTCAAACACACTCACTGTGGCAATGTTGAAAAACACCACATGTATACAAAAGCACAGCGTCTCTTTCAAATCTATGCATCCCCTATTTTAATTGAAACTTCCATGACATTTAAAATAACGCTATACTCATGCGTATTAATAGAATTACGATCTAATTCATCAGATTATTCAGACAGGAGGCGTTTCATATACCTACCATTTCTACGTCAAACGGCATGTGCTGAGGCCGTAAGAAACATAATGATTAACTAATCGATTCTGCCACTGAAGAACAATATCTTTTAGAGAATATACAATAAAAACACACACACAAAATTTCATCCCTATTCCCGCAAATGGGGTGGCAGAAATCCCTTTTACATACATCCACATCTAGACAATGCAACTCTATCCTTACAAATTAATAAAAATAATAGTTGTATAATAAAGAATACAATATAGATGGTAAATAATACAATATGCATTGTAACAATTACTATATGGATTTTATCATATATATATATATATATATATATATAATATATATATATATATATATATATATATATATATATATATATATATATATATATATATATATATATAAATATATATATATATATATATATATATATATATATATATATATATATATATATATATATATATATATATATATATATATATATTATATATATATATATATATATATATATATATATATATATATATATATATATATATATATATATATATATATATATATATATATTTCATGTTCTGGGTATAAATATGTTTAAAATGTGTATAACAAAAATAAATTAAATATTGGAATGTGCTTCTTAAATAAATGCGACTGTATAGCAAGTAATTTTCAACATTGTAGGTTGCATTAAAAGGAAATATACAGATTGTAGAAATGAGGACAACATTAATTATTTATTACAGAATGCAATACAGATAGTGAATGATATAATACGAATATGAATTGTATAATATATATTTTAAATTTAAACATATTGCTGTCTATATTTATAGTATCATATAGGTATATATTAAAGTACAGTTTTATTGTTATTGACTGACAAAAAATGCAGGTGTTCTAACTGGCACGTTTAGATAATTTTGTTTGAAATAATGTTTTAATAATTTCGTGATAAATATGTGAACGCTGAATGTCATGTGAGGATAGAATACCATGGATAATTATGTAAAAGTAGATTGGGTATTACATGAAAAACACATAAGGCATAACGAGCAATATGTTGGTCTACGTGCACGCAATTTCTTTTTTAATGGTCTATAACCCATATACAGTAGAGCATATACTTATTTAGCTTTCAAATCAGTCTAAAACCCAAAAATATACGAGCCAATCTACAAAGTACCTACATACGTATATGATGTCATATATCAATTATGTAAAATATTTCACTCAAGTTTCAGTGAATATTTATTTCAAAATATTAAACATTTTTGGATAAGTAAAATTGAAACCAAACTCAGGCAAATTATTTAGTTGATTAAATTTCATTAATCTTAAGTCAGTAGTTACTAAATAAATAAATAAATAAATATATATATATATATATATATATATATATATATATATATATATATATATATATATATATATATTTATATAGTTAAATTGTTATATTTATTAACATATTTAGTGAATAAAACATACCTTTATCTAGTAGATAAAAAATGAAAATAACCACATATTTATTAAAATAAATTCTTGCTTTTCAAAACCACTTAAAGAACTTAAAATTTTAAAACCACTGTGATGGCAGTTTCCTTCATAGAGAGGGAGCCCCAGGAGTGCGACCAGTCATGACCGCATGTACTGCGGTACTGCCTGCCGTTCAGGATGAATCTGACCAAGATGTGTTGGCTTATAGCGGCAACAGCGCACATGCCTGCCTGAATGGATGTCGCCTCTGATTGGTCAACGGCGGCTCTGACGTCATTACATTGATTGTCAGCTCTCACGTGCCGCAGAGGAGATAACTGCTATTGCAATATATTTGTAGTTGCTTCTACCTGACTTGAATTTGATTCGGCACGACATCATTGGGGACCTTTATTGTATAGTATTTCTGCACCGATTAAACTTATGTTCGAAAGGACAATATGGGCATTTTGGATGACCTTGAAGATTAAATGTAGGTTTGAGATGTACAATTTTCGTTTGTATTCTCAGGATATGGTAAAATCATTATTTGTGAATATGATACGTTGCTGTTTATAACTGCTTTTTAGTGGTTGTTTGACTTATTTTACTAAAATAGTTAGGTATATGGGTCATCTATAAGTAGTTATAGGGATGAAAAAAAAAATTAACTGTTATCTGAGTTAATAATGGTTATAGAACAAAAAACCCAATTCATTTAAAATTAATGATTTTCTGAATCAGGTTATTTTTTGAACGGGGCGACGTGGTTACTGGTCCCAAGTACTGGTACATCTACCTACCCTCCACGGTATACTTGAGGGTGTATACAGTCGGCTCTGTCAACCCCACCTTCTCGTCCATATTACAATAATAATATGGATACGCCATCAAGCACTGGCTGCATTAAGCTGCAAAACTGAATGACGTAGATGCAGCAGCTTCGATCTACTGGTACGCCAATTCAGAAACTTTGCCACGCACACATAAACACACACGAACACACGTCCATCGACCTGATTCACACCATCCGACAGAGATGGAAGCATTTCTGTTTTATTTTTGAAATTCTATTTTTAATTTGGGTAATTTATTTATACTGACATCAATGAAATTAAAAATATATTTTAGGATTTGAAATAAATCTAATTTTACAAATAGATTATTTAAAATCAATCCACAATCTGCAAAAAATATCTGACCATATAACCTAACCTAGTTAAATTTTATGTATTACTTATAACTTAAAAAGATTAGAATAAATAATAATTATTATTAGAGCTTTGAATCTAATATACATGCAAGTGGAACAAAGACAGCCCTATGTTGGGTACTGAACTGTAGGTCATAGACCTGGATATGCACCCCCTACCCGTCCCGGTTGTTCCTGCAGGCAGCCGTTCACTCTTCTGCAACGGAACACTCCTCCCCCACCCCTATCCAGCTCCACCATAGCATGGTTCTCTATATGTTCTGTCCTCTACTCTGCCCTACTTGTGCTTCTGTTTGACACACTTTGCAACAAGTATTGACGCGTCCCCACCCCGACCCCTTTTTGGTTATGACGTCATTGAAATATTAACCCTCTCACCCCAACACCCGCTTCGCCGACTCTCTTACCACCCCCGATACAGGCTCCTCTTCATCTGGTTCTCTCGATAAAGTAGGTTTACCTTGTTGGTCATACATTTTTACAATTCGGAAATATCTCGGACATTTTTAAAAGAAAATTTACACATGTAATAAATATGCAACGATCCATCTTCAGGCCATGAGGTTTGTTTTAAATAAGGTTTTATTAATATACTGATTTAAATGATTTGTATACAACATCATCGAATAATGAAGTTTTCATTGAATTGAATTGAATCTCCTACCTAAACTATCAAACTTATTATAGCAATTAATTCAGCTGAGATGCATTGCGGGTTGTATAAGTTTATGCGTTTATTATTAATATAAGGGGTAATTTACGGAAACATAAAAAATATTCGGAATATGCATCAACGCAGAGAAAGTGGTTTTCACAAGGTGTAAGGCTTACATACACAAAAAACTGAGTAATTTCATTATCTTTCATGAATATTCGTAATTATTAATTAATAAATAAGTTCAGTAATAAATAAACAAAAAATGAATACAATAAAATCGTCATCAATATAGGGTTGGCGAACCAGGTATTTACGTAGGACAGTAATGATAGACTGCACCCCTTTTCGTTATGGACCAAACCTCTGCAGAACAAGAACTCATTCATATCTTCGCTATGAATGGTCTCCGGGTAACGCATCCTGATTATTTTTTAACCCAAACCCCGTGTTAGTTTCCAGCAAGATCTGCACAATATTTTCATAACCAAATTGAGAACAATACTTTATCGTCATTTAAAATTAAATTTACTGCTCGTTTATAGAATTGGAAGAACTGTTTTCGATTTAGTGCATTACATGAATGAAATTGATTAATAAAATTTGACAAACATTTTTACTTTTAGGATTTATTTAAATTTCTCATAGATGTATAACCCTTTTATATACCTACATGTGAATCAATCTAACTTAAATTGATGCTTCATCTTAAGATATTGCTCCTAACAATAAATCAGCACTGCCGTGAATAGTCTCACAAGGAACATTCGATGATTAAAACCACATTTTTGTGAATTCAACACAGTGCCGTTTTTACTTTCTTATATGAAATAATAAATATTGTACCTAATCATAAAAATAACGATCTCGAGATTTTAACGGAAATACACTGTTTGACCTTCCCTGAATCGAGCCTGACTATTTTTGGAATGACGTCTGTGTGTGTGTGTGTGTGAGCGTTCTACAGCCTAAACAGCTGGAGGTAAAATTATGAAACTTTATACTAAAAATTTGTATTTGGCTGGCAAGAAAATCTTTTATTTTTGAAAAGAATATTCAAACCGGAAGTGCATATTTACTTTACTAATTTTTTGCGGTTTCTGCAATATCTCCAAAGCGGTTGCACTTACAGTAAAATTAATAGTCACAATTAAGATATTAATATTTCGTCCTAGACTTTCTAAAATTACGGAGCTTAGACAATTGTCATTTGGCTAGACGTAAAATAGACCCTAATTTATGATACAGTTGACATAAATATGATTTAATTATATTTTATTTAATATTAGTTATAAAAAGCTATAAATTCAAATATTTTATCCTAGGACCGTATATGTGTATCTGTGTTATTAACGCATGAAGTTGGCTATAAGTTGCCGGAAGTTAGTGGACTAAGCCTGGAAGCTTGCATTAGAAGATGGTTTCACAATTATTGTTCGTCAATGAAGAAATCATGCATTAGTTCACTGAGAGAAATGTTAATCAGTGACTAATATAAATATAATAATAAAATTGACGAATATACGAAAGATACTTATGAGAACAATAAATATATTAACTTGTGCTTACTTATATATAATTGTTCTAAAAATGTTATCTCAGAATAACGAATAATCCCAGTTAGGTGTATTAAAAGTAATCTAGTATTATAATGCAATATTGTCTGGTGCTTTACTTATTCTATATGATATAATAATGAATTATTTATAAATATACAAAAAATTGTAGAAAAATAATTTTTCCCGTAATATCAACTAATTATTTAATGAAACCAAATATATTATCAGTCGGATAAATGGATATCCCTACCCTTATTCATAGATAACCAAAGTAATTTTTTCACTGACCGACTTTACAGTCATTGATGCTTGATTCCAAGTGTCTTTGCCGTTCGTTTCTGTGCAGAAAAGCGCTTTAGAATAGAGTGCACCGTGCGGCGGCTTGCAGCGTCCTCGAACCCAGCAAAACCAGGCCATCGCACCCTGAATAACCTAGTTCAGTAAACCCTCCGCACGGCTGCTGAACCGCCCCTCGTCCAGGTTTAGTCCCACTTCTTGCCCCGGCGGCCAGCGCTGCAAAAGCATGTGTGATGTCACACTGGAAACCTTGACGTCATTGCTAACCTAAATGTAGGACAATTTCATTCTAAAATATCGGGTCGTTATTCCCTCTGATGTATAGAGAGATTGTATATACATTTACCGGCGGTACTGGTATAGGTAGAGAATTAATTATTGCTTGGGTGGAATAAGGTTTAGAGGGCGTTGAAAGCAACCAGTTTGAACCATAGTTAAGGCTTAAACCAATAACATTGCTAAACTATGTTTATTTGGTATATGTAGGTATATTAAAGTTTGCATTCAATCTTGATTGTTTCCCAAAATGTTATGTTAATTTTTGTTATTTAAAACACACTGAAAGAAGTATTTTGGGACAAGTATACAAATATACTTATCACAACTACACAGATATTAACACTTAATATATGTAAGTATAGCTGTATTAAATATACTTTATGTTTTAGCATAGCTATGAAATATATTTCTCTAAGTAGTATAGAACTTTTAAAATATATATTATTCGAATAAAATCAAAAATAGACACATACATTTATATTTTAACTATGGAAATATGCATATATTGAGTGCTATAATATATAGATATTAATTAAATATTATATGTACTTATGTTCTGCATTTATATTTTTTAGTGATGGGTAAGTTACCGTAATTTATTTTGGGTAACTTATAGCGGTAACTTATAAAATATATTAACATCTAGATATGCTGAATGATCTTAAAAATCACTTTTATTTTATACCATAAACGTATAAATTATTAAAATATATCCCCAAGATGTGTTTAGATTTAAATTTCGTAAAAAATTGTTTTTTTTTTTAATAAATATATAATGGAAATTTGTTACATGACAAATATCTATTGATTCGTGTCGCATTATTTGTGTAAAGTAACTCTAATTAAATGTATTTATTCGTTCAAACATGAAACCACAATGGTGTTGTGCAAACGCAACAAAAGAAATAAATAGAGCAATTCTTTAATGGTATGATTCATAAGTTACCGGTAAAATTTCGGTAATTTACCAAGAGTATCATTTCACCTACTCAGCATTTGTTATATGTATTATATTAAACATTTATACATACATACATAACTTCATGCCTATTCCCAGCATATGGGGGGGGCAGACAACCTTAACATTTATTCGCATCTATATATTATACTATACATAGACAGAATTGCAAGCTAACTTATTTTGGATTCCTTGTTTTTCGTAACCTTTTCATAATTTATGAAATTTACAAACTGTTAATTTGAGAACGGCCCAATTTATTTGTCATTCATGCGTGTTCATTTAAATTCCTTTTAGATAATATGATTTAGGATATATACATATGTATATATATTTAAAATGTTAAGAATATTTTTAATTATAAACAAAATAAATAAAAAAATATAATTTTACGAGGTAACTGCATATAGCCTGCAAGCCTCCTTGGCCTCCGGGCTTCCCCTCAATAAAATTCAACCTAATTCAAACATTGAATGTTAACCTGTTGCCATAGTTACGGCTATGACGTCATTCTGGACCCCTGGCACCCCATTTAACAGCATGTCGTTTCATACAATGCTGCTGCTGCTATATAGTTCCCCCCTTCAGCACCCCCTTGTTCATTTTCAACCCTCTACCCTTGAAGAACCACCCCATACTAGATTAAGTAGGTCAAGTTATTTTAGGAATATGTATTTGCACATTCTAAATATAAATATATTCGTACATTGAATGGACATATTGAATGAAAATAATTTTACAACTAGAATTCTAAAAAAAAAACAAATTTAACTAAATTTCATTTAGTCATTTGCAGCATACCATTCGAAATATTAGTATTAATTATTTTAAAATTTATTTTCGTAGTTAAATATTTGTTTGGAGTCAAATAGATATTGTCGAAATTAATTTTCAAATTTTGTAATTTTAATGTTAAGTTTGCATGCGATAAAATCTAGATATTGTTAAATTAAACTCATCTTTAAATATATAAGCAATGTTTTGATCAAAACATGATTTATTCTCAAGTCAATGACCTTTAGTAAACACGGCAATGGTTTGTGTTAGCACCGTTACGAGCGGTAGTTGTCAGAGACCCTGTAGACCCCATCTACATGCGAAGCAGGATATTTGCAGGCTAAATTAAATAGAAATGAACCCCGTTTTTGGTTTAAGACCTTGTTAAATTATTTTTAAGCTTGTCTTGTAATATAATCTAATATTTAGTTTAGACATTGTTTCGAATTAAAACTATGTTAAGAAACTCGTACGATTTTTATTCCAAATTTATTATTGAATTATTATAGTAATCAACTCATTCGTTAATAGCACCGCGTGGTTTTTTTTTGTGACATCACGAGCTTTGTTAAAACTTGCAAATAATTAATGACTAATGTGGTTTAAAAGGGAACTATAATGAGATAAATAAAAATTTAATTGTAATTTATTTTCCATTTAATGACAATAATATAAACACTATTTTTTATATGACAGAGTTAGAAAAATAATTTAGTATTCGAATTAAATCCAATTGAACAATTTTATTTTATTTACAAAAAAATATATATTCATTTTTCTCCATACAATCTAAAATAACAAGAAATCTGAAACTATTAACTAAATAAAATGTATTTGATTCATAAAATGGTGGAGTTTCCTTTCAGAAAAATCGAGCAATGTAATTACATATACAAAAATATTACATTTATATTAAACTGTATTTTCATTTTGGTAGGAAGTTATTGGATGGTTGAAACTTATATTAAATTTTGATCAAGGTGAATAGATAAAAATATAATTATCTAGGTTGTATGTTAATTTAATTTGTATTAAAATAAAATAAATTTAAGCGTAAATAGTATCCCTGGTTTTGCATTGTTTCAAATTCCGTAAAATATAATTTTAAGCCGATCTATTTCTCACTAAACAAACTCTGCAAACATATTCTAAAATCTAGTAAGTAAAAATATTTGAAACACCCACTAAATAGACACAGCCTGACGCCCTTGAATCCATTCAGGATACGGTTGAATTTCGTCTGAAACTGAATAATAAGATCTCAGATAGCCAGGCTATTTCTAGATGCGAGGTGCTCAAACCATCCTATATGGTTTGACTGCGTAAAAACCGCGTGTATTTACACGCGAAGAGGCCGGGGGGATGTGTAGTGGGGGGCTCCCCAAAGTGGGGAGCTTGATGGCCGCCCTTTCTTGTCACAGTCAGCACGAGAAGGCCTTGTTGACTAGTCACATCAAGCAGCCCCGCACTTTCCTTCCATTTGACTGACTCAGGTAACATTTTATTTGCATCAAGTGACATTTTCAGTTACTGAAAATATTTTCGAAATTGAAAAGTGCCGGTTTTTCAATTTACAACAAATATATATCCGAAAAGTGTGCGTCGATTTTTACTTCCGGTATTGGAATAGTGATGAAATTGTTCAGCTGAAAAATATTTTTTTCAAGTGCTTCCTGTCAATAAATATTTTTGTGTACTTTTGGGTTTATTGTGATACACACACACACTTACATAAGTTCATTCATATTACACAAAAATTGGTGGCATTCGTTATTGAAACAGCCGGTTATCTCTATTATAAGTTAGTTTGTACGGCAAACTGAAATTTTCTAAGCACAATTAGTTTGCTTTTTCGTTTACTAAAAAGTGTTTCGAAAAGAGCTGTTTAGAAAACGGCTCAATTTCAATAAAACACTTTTTTTCTATAAAATATAAATAAGTAATTTGTGGTAATCTCAAGTAATCTGTGGAAATCTTCAGTGTACACAATTTTCTTTCGTGGTCAACCCCTTGATTATATTGAAATTTATAAAATTTCTTTTATTTATTTATTTAGCAACTTCTTCATTATTAAAATTTTCTGCTTAGAAATAAAAAGTATTTAAACCAAATTTAAAAACAATTGCTTTGAAATAATTACAATGACCTTGTGTTACCAATATTTTAAATTAAAAATAGACTTGACTATAAATAACTTTGAAAAGAAAAAATGCTAAGCCTGGGTAATTGTCCGGGTATTTATTGAAACATTACAGAAATAATTTTGGAATAAACACAGCTTGCAATTTAAGGCAGTATGCCAATTTGGCCTTACACAATACTTCCTTAAAACAGATTTTGTAACCTCTTTTAATCATCTTCATGTGATATATTTTTTCACCTATAATACGAATGCAACACTAACTATGAGAAACAATTTAAAGTTTAAAGCTTTTTTAGTTTGCGTAACGCAAAAAAAAATAAATTAAAATGTATGCTACCTATATTTATTTAGTTGTTAATTTAAAATTAAAATAATTTTATATAAAAATCCTCTACGGGGAAACCTAATCGTCTCAAATATTTTTATATATTTGATTATTTATATTTAATATAATTTGTCAATTACTAATAAAATAAAAAACAATATTAGGTAGTAAAATTAATCAATATGGCCTAAAAACTATAATTATACATATTTATATAATTAAAAATTGAAGTTAAATTAAATTATTATACGATTTGTTATAAGTAATGTATAAAAATGGTAAAAAATATAAATTCGTGTTCTTTTCTAAGTGAAGTCTCGAACTAAAATAACTAAAATAAGTTGAAATTTGAGTTAAGTTGCGCGATCCAAATTAGGCGACGTTCGGTGTTGGTCAGCGGTCTATTTTAAGCCAACGCTAAAAATAGCGTTCTGTTTTACTTAGCGCGCTTTAAACGTATATAGACCACACATTTTTATGTTTAAATTTAACTTATATTTAGATTAATAGTGCATTAATTTATTTAATCTTTTTACAGTTTAACTAAAAGCAACAACAATGGCGGACGATGAGGTGAGGTATGTATCCTGAAACAACGACACCATTGAGTATTTGTTTTAAATTTAAATAAATATTATCATGGTGGTTCTGTATGTATGTTCTAATATATTTTTCTACTTTTATGTTCAACCAAAATTTGCTCATCAACCAATTCGATGAACAGTTCAACAATTTTTATTTTAAAAGGTAAATGTCAAGCTTGTGCTTTGTGGTTTCTTCAAATTTTAATCCTAAGTTTAAGTACCATGGTTTAGTTAAACCGTGGCTTTATTTATAAGATTTATTTTACAAACTCTTAGTTTTAGTATTTAGATTACAAGCCAACCTATAAGGTGTGGCCCTGAAAAAAAAACAATTTTTTTTTTATTCATCTTGTAAGTATTGCTGTAGCCCCGCTTTTGATGTGCTAATTATTTTTTTTAAAAAAGTACAATTTTGTATATATTTTGTGTTAATATCAAATGTGATAACGCTGAGATGCTGGAATAATCGTTAAACACTTGTATAAACATTAAAAACAATTAATATTTATGTAATTCCTCTAAAAGTATTCGTCATTCTTCTTATTTGTATATTGAACGAGGTTCAAAATCAAAATGAACAAAAATGCATTTTCTTATGGATTAATTATGATTAAATTTGATTTTGAACCTAGCAAATTTTATGTTTATTAGTTTGTTCGTTTTTTTTAGAAATTATGTAAAAAGTAAATTAGTAATTAGAGAAGAACTTTAGTGTAAAAGTAATAATTTAGAAAATTAGTTAATTAGAGAATATAAACGAACAAGTTAAATGTATGTTTAAATGTTGTTTTTATTTGTTCAAAAATCTGAATATAAATCATGCTAGCAATATTATTATAAATTAATTATAATTATTTTTAATATCGCGCAATATGTGTTTGTGAAAACATCACCTTTGTGCTCCAAATGATCGGTATATCAAAAATAAAAAATTGTTAGCGTGATTTTCGAAGTATAAGTTACATTTTACTAATATATGTTTTGTATTTTTTTATTACAGAGAAAGAAAGTCGAGGAGGCACGTAACTATAATAAACAAAACCACACTTAAGTCAATATATATATATATATATATATATATATATATATATATATATATATATGTTTTTTTTTTCTAAAGATTTACATAAAGCAATTTTATTAGACACACTAAGTAATTAAACTTGATTAGTTTGCGTATTTCTTAGTTCTATGTCATTTGCCACATAATTTTAGTTATGTGGGATTAGTTTTGTAAAAATTTACACTCGATTACATTTGGAAATTAAAATATTTTAAATGACACATTTTAACCTTAAACTTTGTCACCTTGTGGCGCCGCAGGAAAAGAAGAGGAAGCAGGCGGAAATCGACCGCAAGAGGGCCGAGGTCCGTGCCCGTATGGAAGAGGCTTCCAAAGCCAAAAAGGCTAAGAAAGGTTTCATGACACCGGAGAGAAAGAAGAAACTTAGGGTAAGTCGCAAATATTAACGTGTAAACCAGTAAACACATGTTGAATTTGTTTGTTTCGTTGTTTACAGTTGCTGTTGAGAAAGAAAGCCGCTGAAGAATTGAAGAAGGAACAAGAACGTAAAGCAGCTGAACGTAGACGTATCATCGATGACCGTTGCGGCAAACCCAAGCTCGTTGACGATGCCAATGAAGGTAGGAATGTTGCCAATTTTTGTTCCACCCAATTGCCAGGTTTATGGGTTAACTTTACCATATGGCCACTCTCTAGACATTAGGATAAAGTTTGATAGGATTTATCAATTATTGTTAGGAATTACTTTACAACAATTATCACGTTATAATACCAGTAAGCGAACAGGAACTAGTGAACGAATGAGTTCAGGACACATATCAAAATACTACAAAATTTAACTAGTTTATAAATACCTACTTATATCTCAAATACTTCAGCAAAGTTTAAAAACATTAACTTATTTAATATACAATTTTAAATTTAATATCCACACTTATAGAAAAATTGGGACGTTACCAGATATGCATGAATAAATGATAAAAAAATATTTAAACACATTTTAGACTTTACTATTTCGAGAAAGACATACATTCATTACAGTAACTTGTTTTCAAAAAAATGAATTAAAGCCGTTGAAATACACCAGCACAGCTGATTCATAATAAATTGTATTACTTATTTTAAATACTAAACATATAAATTTAAATTATTTTATTTTCATTAAATTTAACATAAAATTATTACTATTGCAAAATATATAATAAGTCATAGAAAATTGGATTTAAAAACTAAAATTAATCTCAAACCAAGGAGAGCTACAGTGTTGTCACGTTTAACACTTCTCAGAGAGACGCTTATAATCGCAATTAATATTTATAACTGTTTTGTACCAATAAATAATTTCACGTACATTTAAAAAACATTACATCCCTTAAATTGAATTTAGTTATATTTTCTCTCAAAAGTGTAGTTTACATAAATAACAAATTCGCAATTTTAGGTAATATAAAACATTAGTAAGGAAAAAATATATTCGTAATTTAGAATTTTAGATACTTTTTCTGCGATTGTGACTGAACATCCTGTTTTTAACATTTGTACTGTACTGTTCGTTCACTAGTTTTATTAAAATGTTTATCTGTGATTAAAATCTATTCGGTCACTGGTTGCACTAACTAGAAATCTACAGTATCTTTTGTTCAACTTTACTAAGAAATTAAGGGGTTCATATTTTTTTGTCGAGCAATTTTTTGTGTTGAACAATTTTTTATCTTTTATTGCATTATAAGAATTATAATTTCGAATTAATATATTCCGTTAAATGGGGTTCTTAATTACGTCTACTGTGTCCATTTCTAATAATAATGTGTTTAAAATATTTCGACACTGCAAGATTTATTTTTTGAATTAAAATTATTTTTTGAACAAGTCGAATATCTGTGTCTTTTACGTCACAGATGCTGTAAAACGCATTCTTGAAGAATATCATGCTAGAATTGGTGAATTGGAATCAGACAAATATGATATGGAGTACATCGTTAGAAAGAAAGACTATGAGGTACCATATACAAACAAAAACACACATACACTATTTGACACACACACTTAATCAAAAATATTATTAATATAATTGGATGTTGAGTAATCTATACATACCTATATAGTTATATACTTTCGTCATGAGGCACGAACAACAACTATCTCTCTTTATTAAACACTTTACACTCCGGTGGCCATTTTGTAACATTCATTTGTACACACCAAAATAACAGAAATACACTTGTTTTTGTTTAAATATACACAAATATTGGAGCACGTAATACTAATTATCCTCCATTTTTATTGGAAGAATCAATTTTTTTTAATTAAGAAATTCTATAGTAAACGTTCCTTCGTTTTTTGGAGGAACTAGTATTACCTCCTTTTTTGGAGGTATGTGTAGTCGTCTCTTTTTTCGTAAAACACTTTTTGGAATAGCTCATATTTTGGTGGAGTGAAATAAGCTTCCCCGCTCACTATTTTTGGGAGCTTCATAAGTTTTTTATTCTTCTTTTGTTTGGAAGTTTAAAATGAATTTTACAAAATACTCGGAGATTTTTGTTACAGCTTTTTTCTGTTAAGCGCGTGTTTTTATGTTTTTAATTATTTTTTATTTTTTTATTGCTCGGGAAATGACCCCAACTCTAAGAAATTCCTTTGACCAATAATTGATGAAACATTTTTTTTTAATCCTAATTTGATATCTGCGACCAATAGTTATTTTTATCGGATCTAATTGGACCATTGCTTACACATTTCGGGATTTCATTTTTAAGAAATTCTTTCTACTAATTAATAATTAAATGGCAAACCTCATAGACTACGAAAAAATATTTTTTCTATATATATATATATATATATATATATAATATGCGCTTATATATTTGTTCAACTTCTGTTGAAACTCCGAGGGACTGAGCCCCTTAAATATTTTTAAAATGTCGGTGGCTATGTATAAATAATGTTCTGTTAATGATTGTAATTCTTTTCGCCCAAGATTCTTTTTTGAATATTAGTTCCTTTTGTAGCCAAATTAAAAGAGTACTGTTCCCAATACCACAAACGTATCGCCGACTTGGAAAGCTCAAAATATGATATTGAGGTTGAAGTGGATCGTAGAACTTTGGAGGTATCCACAGAAAATAAATTTTGAAAGCGCAATAGTAAACAATTAATGGCATCCGATAAATGTAAACTACTAGAGCTCAGCACGCTTCTTGTGGCCGTGCGTCTTAGCTCACACCAGACTACAACGATCGCCATTTTTAAAAGCATAACCTCTAAAAATATAAAAACGCCGCCCGCGACTTATATATGCACTCTCAAACCGCACCAGCCTCTAAATGTATCTATGTACGCACAATAATTAGTAATAGCTATTACACGGCGCACCTAAACGTAGCGACTAAAAATAATCGCGGTTATTAATATTTAATCAACCCCCAAACCCCCCCCCCCCGCCCTGTACTACCTTACTACAGCCTTTAAATAAATTGGACAACCCATTTTATCTTCAATAGAAGATCATTTAAACTTTTATCACATTGACGTGATTCCGGCCTCCAAAATTTAGGCATCCAATTACACCATTCAATTTAGACCTAACAATAACGATCACAAAATACTATCACCAAATCCCTCTCTCCAATTTTGTTCACACCAAATATTACTCCATAGTTTCGGATAACACAATTACTATCCATCATTTCTGAATGACAAAATCGAGCGGCCAAAGTTGGTTTATCAATTTTTCTCAGTCAATTTTGGTCGTCTAATTTTGTATCCTGAATAGTGTATTTCATTTTTGCACTACAATTTTTGTTCCTGAACATAGGGAAACTGCCCCCTCGATAAAAGCTTTTCATAATAATATTTTTTATTTTTCGGGTTTTAAATTCAATCGCCTTTTTTTTAATATATATATAATTTCGGCTTGTGCTTATTGACGCTTACGATCCCCGAAAAATTCCAGGAATTTCCTTTTATCCTCCTTGTATCCAAGCAGGGATTACAACCGTCGTCGTCAGGTGTAAGTAAAATACAGAAACACAAAATACACAAATTTACCAACGAACGAATAATGTCTTGTACCCCAAAAAAATGTCGCGTAAAAGTAAATTAGGAGTAACAACAAGAACAATAAATAATTTTTGATGAATCTTTGGTTTTTCTAGCCGAGCTGCAAACAGTCTGTAATCAGTACTGGCAAAAAATTTGTTTACTGGAAGGTGATAAATATGATCTAGAAAGAACCAGTGCTATGAAGCAGTTTGAGGTATACCTACTAAATGATTGAACATTAAATAAATTTGATATTCAGTATGACAGCACGCGTGGGTTTTTGTTGTTGACATTTTTGACAGTTATTTTTCTGATTTTATGATTTTGAAAATGTTTATTTATAGGTTTTCTAGGCATTTCTAATACTGGCGTAACAATGAGCACTTTTGACCTTGAAAAATAACAATTTAAGTATTGGCTGCGAACAAATTGTCATGATGCTTTTTTTCAGTTTTTTGTTTTTGAAAATTTTTGATACACATACAAAAGTGCTTATTTTCTTTGGCTGCTGGTCCTCTACAGTGTATATATATATAATTTAAACAGTGCAAGACGCACTTGATTCAAAAAAAAAACTAAATTTTAAAATTATTAAAGTATAATAATAGAAACCAAAATGATAACTCTCCACGTATGACATGGAGCTATCATTCCATATGTACATACATATAAAAACATGAAACACTACGCAATAGCAAAACTCAAAAATTATTCAGGTTGTATGTACACTTCCAAAACGGTTACCCAAATTGGCTGTCGTAAAAAAGGTGCTTCAAGCACCTCAAATTCATCAAATTTCGGCGGTTTAAAATGTTGCAAAACAAAGCTAAAGACTCTTTAATCAAATTCATTTCAACATTAATTTACAACAGAATTTAATCCATAATCCATAATAATTTGGGGAAACGTAATTGATCCAGCTCTACTCACCAAAAGTCAAACATACATACACGTTCATATGCACATGATCACACACAGCACAGTATAAGCTTTGACTTTTGGTCGATAGTGGTCGATCTATAACGACAATTGTTTTAAAATGAAACAATCTACTGTCCATAAATTTTAATTAATTTTGTTCGGTTTGCTGAGATACTTTTGTAATGTTGAAATCTATTTTATCTAAAGTTCTAGCTCTGTATAGGAAATGTGGTAAACCAAAAATCCAAAGTTAATAATAGAAATTATTGACTAAAAGCAAAGCAAAACTGAAAATGCCAAAGTTAGAATATTTCGCACGTATTTTTGACTGGTCGTTCCGTTTCCGATTATAGATCAGCTTAAGAAGATACTGCAGGACTATTATGACCGCATGTATAGTTGCGAGGAACAAAAGTGGGACTTGGAACGCGAAGTCCGCAAAAGAGACTGGGAGGTACCGGCCAACAATATCTATAATAATTATAATATACCCAACACATTTTTAATTGTGTTTCATTTGCTTGATCATTTTGTTTTTTTATTTAATTTATTTGTTTCTTTAATGAGTTTCATATTTAATCATGACTTTCCGAAGATGATTAGCAAACTTAATAATTATAAGGTTATGATGATAATGATTGCAAATACTGTACGTGTCTTTGACAAAAAAAAAACTATTTTATTTCTTGATTTATGAATCTATTTCAAGTCCTATCCAGGGAATAAATATATTTATATCTAGTGTGTGCTAGTTGTACAGTTTGGTGCATGGGCGTGGTCTTTCTTTAGCAACTTGTAGCATTACGTAGCGTCACATATGGGCGTGGTCTAACCAAAAGACACTACGGAACACTATAAGTTGATCTGGATATACTACACCTAGCAACTTTTGAATTTATACGAGCTACGATAGTTTTTTCTAACGTTTTATAAGTAAAATATCGTAAATCAAGAAATATATACTTATACAAATATACAAAAGCATCTCCACTGGAAATTTTTCTTATCTGATTATTGATTCAAGATTTAAAAATTTCCATGACATGCCCAATCACGGTACAGTCCTGAGGTTTATAAACAAAACCACATCGATACTTAAACCAAAGTTTAAAAATTACATTTAAACCGAACTTAATAACTTGTAGGTCAAGCATATATGAAGTGCTATCCCAAAATACCTATCCTGCGATTTTTCACGAAAGTTTTTTAAAATTTTTCACAACTTTTTATGTACTAACCCCTAAATTAAATGTTAAATAAATATAACCCAGGGCTGGACACTCAATCAAACTTTTTATACACGTTTTTTTATTGTAAATAATTGAAAATTCAATTTAACCATTTCTGTTGCATTATTAATTTCGTTAGATTTGTTATTTATTGTTTTGTGCAATAAGCGATCACTGTATTGATGCATGTTGTCCTAAGCTTCACTTGACTTAAAAAAAAAAACTAGAGCAATTTAGAAAAAATGGCTAACTTTAAGAAAAGGCTTTACTAAATATACATGGGGATTACGCAACTTAGGAGGCCATTTATTTAGCAGATCTTTGTGTGAACTTAGCCAAGGCAAATATCGTTTAGAAAAAATTACTTTATTTTTTAAAATATATTTTTTCCATATTTGCCTTGTTTATATTCACATATTTTTTTACCAAATTCAGCCCAGTAAGTTGTGCATTCTTTTTGTGAAATAAATTAAGAATAATACCGCAAATTTTCAGCTTATAAAAAGTAAAATGATGCACTCATGGAAATAATATTTTTCAGGCATGATATCTAGCTTTGCTGAAGTGTCTTTTCAGTATTAGTGGCTTCAAGTCAAGTATGGCACTTCATATTTGTTTTTAAATAAATCATAATTGTTTAATTAATAAAAAAATGGAATTTTGTAAAATATAAAAAAAAGACACGTACACAGCAGTAGTGACCCAGAGTTTATGTCCTTTTCTAGTATTATTTTTTTTTTATATAAGTAGTACACAGCGTGAACAAAGATAGATGATGCGATACTTGACCTTGAGGAATCGGAACCGGAACGTATTGGTTTTTAAGAAGTGCCATGCTATTTTTTCAAATTATTTATAAATGTTACTTTTTCTGTATAAAATTTGTGATCACGAAACAGCCATTTCTAATTTTATTTCAACGCAATCTTAAGCAAACTTTAATATCCTTTACAATAGTAAAACGACTAGTAATAGGGTTATATAACGTTTCTTGTACTACTAAAGTTAAATGAATAACGTGGCGTAGACAAGGGGGATAATTTTTAACTATGCATGATCTCAAAAATATTTATTTGCTACGCCACTGTAGAGAGACTTATGGAAAATTGTATGAATATTTTAGACACAATCAGTAACATATCCCTAAACCTGCTTCATCAACAACAAGTATATAAATATAAGTAATTTTGTAAATATTTCTCTATACAGGATCGTTTTTGTACAAAACATTTGTATATATTTACTTTTTATGTGTTTTAAAAGTGGATTTTAGGTGAACAATATTATTTGATTCAGAACCTAACCAGAGTGAAAACCGAAAAATTTAAATAGAACAAGTTTGGTATTTTTTTAGATTATTTTAATATCAAATTGGTTCATTTTAACCAATTTTGAGACGGTTTTGTATGTATATTAAAATTGGTTAAGGTTCTGAATTGAATAAATTAATTTAATTTTAATATTAAGTCCAGGAGCAATAAGACTCGTTTCTGAAAGCTGAACAAGACCAGCTACTGAAAAATGTCCCCCAAACTGAAAAAGTATCCAAATTCCTGCACTATATACTTTTTTGTCTCCCAAGTTTACGATAAACATATTTTTTTTCGACGAATAGCAACGAATATTTTTTCCTGGGCCCGGAAATATTTATGTTTACATCGAATACAACGATTTTTGCTGAACGAACAACGAAATTTATGTTTTTCGATGAATAATACGATTTTTGGTATGCTATTTTGGTTTTTTCAATGAGAAATATTTAATTTTGATGTTTCTCCTGATGCAACATTTTTAAACGTACTTTTTGGGTTTATTTTTAAAACCGACTGTTTTTCTCAAACACTTTCCCGTTTTAAAATGTCCATTTTTACAGTGTACCCAACCATATCCAAATCTATCGCTGCTAGCTGATATACTAAGCCTAATTTTTCACACTATTTCTATTTTCTTACCAAAAACAATAAGTTGAGTTAACTAATACGTGAGTTTGTGTTTTGTGGTACTAACATTAGCACTTTTTCATTTTATTGTCACACATTTAGTATAGTTTTGTCTATTTTTAATTGTTAGTTTCTACTAGTACTTTATTAGTTTTAGATTTTTTATTAGTATATTTTAAATTTATTAAATTATTTTCTAGTACTAGTATTTTTGTTCTAGAATCTTTTGAGTGTTAGTTTGCACTTTGTCTTGGTTCTGATCAATTTTTTTTTTTTAAATAGTATTTTTCATATTGAAAATTTTGAATAACGTAGTTAAATTTTTGATAAAAGAATCAATAATATTGATTATTTATCAGAATGTTTATTAATTAATTATTAATTTGTATAGATTGCCGATTTGAACACCCAAGTCAACGACCTCAGAGGCAAATTGTAAGTGTACTTAAACTGTTGGAAATGTTTGATGAACGCGCTGAAGTATTTTGATTATTTAACTATGTTTTTTCAACAGCGTTAAGCCTACCTTGAAGAAGGTATCCAAATACGAAAACAAATTCGCCAAACTTCAAAAGAAAGCGGCTGAATTTAACTTCCGTAACCAACTCAAGGTTGTCAAGAAGAAAGAATTCACCCTTGAAGAAGAAGATAAGGAGGTATGTTCATATTATCAGTTTATTTTAATTTATAACCAACATCGAGTAACATTACGAATTGTAAATAAGTTAAAAACAATATTTATCTGTTGATTATTATTGTTTAAAATTTTCTAAAAATATTGTGTGTAAATATAAACATTAATAAGTTATAAAATCAAAATCAAAACTTTGCTATTCTATTAAAAGTGTAAGACAACATTGTCTATTGTAGCACTGTTGAATAAAACTTTACTATAAGAGACACACCGTCAGAAATAACAAATAATATCGAATGAAGTTTTACGCGCTTGCATTTTGTCGTCATTTTGGTCAAGTGACATTGAAAACACAATATGATTAGGTTGCCTTTCGGAGGCAAGTCAACTGACAATTTCGTTCATGGTTTCTTTGTTTCTTATCTAGCTGTCCCCTATAGTAAAGTTTAGCTAATATTTTATATGCTTCCATTTTTTCTGAAAAGAGATTTTTGTCTTTTGATACGTCTAAAAATACCAATTTTATTTTAATAACTAGATATATTCTTATATACGTTTTAACTTATTTAAAAAAATACATTTTGGTTATATTACTAGGTATGGTAAATCATACAGTTAAATTCAAACAAAATGGTACACACTTTAATTTTTTGTACAGTGTACTATTTTGTATGAATTCTATTGTGTGTGTTTTTTTCTTTTTTTTGTAATTTTATGTAGTTTAGAGGTTGTATTTTGGTGGCTTTTTGATAAATGTGTAAACTGCTTTTTCTTATTCAGAAACATACACACACATATACACTATTTGAAACTGTAAATAAAAGAATCTTCAGCATCGATTTCTTTTCACAGGCTAAACTTCAAGAGAAAGCTGAATGGATGAAGAAATAATTTTTCAAATTTTTGTCTTTTTATTTAATTTATTTTAATAATAATAATATATAATTTTCAATATTATCATATTATTTATGATATATAAATAATATACACATTCATAAATATAGTAAAATATAATTTTAAATTTAAATGCCTTTTCGTCGACTTTTTAGACTATCTAGACTTATTGCTGGTGTAGTTTTGGACATTTTCACACTTACACATTTATATTTTTCATCTACTAATTTTTCTTGTGTCGTCAATTTTTTAAACTGTTTTTCAGCAATATTTTAATGCTATTTTATATTTGCTATAAACTGGAATCTTTCTAAGTAAGGTGAGCTCAAAATCAATGCAAGTTTAAGTAAGTAACATAAATGTATCAATGCTAGAGAGAGCTAGAGAAAAATATCATGTTTTTTTTGCTTTAATAACGCTTTACATGTTTAGATTAGATAGATTTTAATCATAAAACCAAATAGATTTATTTTAGGGTTACAATAGCTAGTAGTTTTGCAATTCATTACTTATGTAGTGACACCAGAAATTAAATTTCTGTTAACAGAAATTCAGTTTCTGCTGGTAGAAATACCTAATCAAATTTTGTTATAACAAATTCATATCAAGTTTCGGATACCAGAATTTTATTTTGTGATACTAGCAATTAATTTTCTGGTTCCACTACATAAATGTGTTGCCAGAAAATAATATGAATATTATATATATATATATAGCAGAAAATACATTTCTGGTAACTAAAATAAATGTCTAAAAAAAAAATCTGGTTTTGGAAAATGCAAAAGCTGTAAACTTTCTGGTAATCTGGCACAATAATTAGATATAAGTGATTTGTGTTTATACTTGAATTTATAATTCAGTAGTACAACTAGTTCCTAGATGGCAGCATTTTCTAGAACTACTATTCAATATTGAATAGTGATATCCGAAAAACATTTTCCAGTAGCAGAAGTTATTTTTTTGTTAACGAAAAATTCATAATGATTTCGAAACGAATGTTTAGTATCATTAAATAAGTAATAAATAGGAATACAAGCCGTATTCCTAGTCTTAGGTTATAGTGCTTGAAAAAAGGCTTAAAATGAAAATGTAAATAACATAGAAATTTCGTAATAATATTAAATATGATTAAAAAACAACATCTAATCATATACTTAGATTAAAATAAATGTTTTATAAATGTTTAAAGTATTGTTTTTACAAATATTGTTTAAATTTTGCAGAAGAAACCCGACTGGTCCAAGAAACCTGGTGATGATAAGAAGGTAAAAGAAGAAGAAGTTGAGGCATAAGAAGGCGTTCCTTTTAGAAGGATTGTCCTTTTGTTATCAAAAACTCCACCCTTTGTATATTTGTATACTGTTTATTTAACAATAACAACTTATATGTACTATCGTTACAGAGTTATTCTTGAAAATGTGCGGGGTAACACAAAATAATTATTTCCATATATTTTTATGCACGAACTTACATCCCCACCCCCTTGTATTTTAGCCTGATGTATATGTTAAATATTTAAACATTATGGATTCCTCTGTATTTATGTTATTAATTTAACGTCAAAAGAAAATGAACTGTGTTCTTATGTGATGGTTTTTATTTGTCTTGGTACCTTGTGCAATTCCTTCCACTTCCATTTATTTGTTTTTGGGTTTTCCCCCTATTTTTGGTTTTCGTTTAGTGTAGATTAGTACCTTTTTGTTTATAAAAATTATTGTTTGTATTTTAGTAAAAAAAACTATTAGACAAAATGACTAATATTTCTGATATTCGGTAACATTTTTTTAATTATTAATTAAAAGAACGAAGTTTTGTAATGTCGTCTAGTTGTGTTGTCTAGGTCTGTACCATTGTGTCCTGTTTTGTCAATAACTGGTAAGTGTTACTTAAAATCATATTTAGGTATTTAAAAATAAACAAAACATAAAATATATTTCTCCATCTCAGGAACGCAAGTAGCAATTGAGCAATAAGCACAATTAAATAATTTTCTCAAAAGAACTACACAGCTAAATAAAAACATATTAAACCCGTGACACAATTTTTATCTCTAAATTAGCATGAATTCACAATCATAAATCAAATGCGATTTGTTTAAAACACAATCTTAAATATAAATTCGTGTTTTGAGATTTGAACCAATACATATTCATTTTTGACTTTATAAATACGTTCAGTCAAATAATTCTTATTTCATGACAATAAGAATAGTTTAGGAATTTAATTGTGTTAGAAACATTTAGAAAATATTATTTATACCGCCAAAAGTCATTATTGAAAACAAAAGCTATTTTTGTTGGCCATTATTAACAATCGCAATAATAATTCATGTAGCAATCTTGTTTAATCATTCCTTTCTTCTATATCGAAAATTGTAATTAAAATTATTCAAAACCATAACTTTAGTTCAGTCAATTTATTTATAATCACAGTTGAATATGATAAAAGAAAATAATTATATATATATATATATATATATATATATATATATATATATATATATATATATATATATATATATATATATATATATATATATATATATATATATATATATATAAATTAAATAAACTTTTTTTTAAACTAACAATAAAGGGTTAAAAGTCGTAACTATATTTAAAATTAGGGCAATTATATTATCACTAGGATTGAGCGAAGGTGGTTACAATTATCAACAATAAATGTTTAGCAAATCTTACATATAACCACTTATTTTTGTCAATGTTTTGCAAATAATTACAATAACCTGATTTATAAATGAAAAACAAATAATATATTCAAATTTAAAACAGGAAGAGCAACCACCCGAAGTAATTGAAGAGCCTCCAGTTGAGGGAACCCCAACGGAGAACGCTCCACCAACTGATAGCACACAGCCTACTGAAGGAACACCTCTTGAGGGTGAACCTACAGAAGGACAGCCAACAGAAGGTGAACCACCTGCAGAAGGAGCGCCGCCTGCCGAAGGCGACGCTCCACCTGCTGAAGGCGAAGCCCCCCCTGCTGAAGAAGTACCTGCCACCGAAGGAGAAGCACCTGCAGAAGGTATTTAAACCTCACATGAAACCCCAATTAAAAATTAATTACATATATTCATTTTTATTTTATTAATTTGTATATATTAGAACTAAAATTAAACACTGTCCATCCTAGGTTGCTAAAATATATTTTATTGTCAAAATTTAATTTAATAGGAGGTCCTCCTGCAGAGGGTGTTGCCTCTACCGAAGGAACCACAGAAAGTATGTATATAATAGAGTTAGCCGTAAATGCTAGAATTTTAATTTAGAATATTTAGGTGCCCCAGCTGAGGGTGCAGTGAATGCTGCCGAAGGGGCCCCAGCTGAAGCTGCTCCAACGCCGGAAGGAGCAACACCTACAGAAGGTAAACATTACGTATGACGACAATTCTATATGGAACTAAGTAATTTTGTGATGCGTGATTCATATACATGCGTCATTTTGAATTCTTTTCAGATATTTATTTGTTGTGGTTAAAAATAATCAGAAGTTGAGTGTCAGACTTATTTTGAGTTATAAGTAATATATATTTCTAGAATTCGTCACAAGTGTAACCAAAACCAATTTCAATATGTTTAACTAACTGACCAAAATAATAAGCACTATTCAAACATATAAACTGTAGTGAATAAATTGTTATGATAAACAGGCGAAGCTGCTACACCTGCAGAAGGTGCTGAATCAGCACCTCCTGCAGATGGAACTCCAACAGAAGCGGCGCCACCTGCAGAAGGTACCGAACCTACAGCAGAAGGTATAAACTTTATACAAAAAAAAGTTAAAACACTTAGAATTGCGCCATTATATGAATTAATCTAGCCCCTCCAGCGGACACAGCTTCACCGGAAGTGGCAACCCCGGACGCTCCTGCCGAAGCGCCTGCAGAACCCCCCGCTAAAGCTCCAGCGGATAAAGGTCGGTACCCAAAAGCTTGTCTCATAGAATTCTTAGCCCATAGCATATTCATTTTAAGTACAGCAAAATCATCACTTTAACCGAACCTCCCCCATTGTTAAATGATGTTTTGTTGTATTGCATTTTTCCTATGTGCATTTATTTGTAGCATTTTTTTTGCATTTAATTAAAATGATTAGTTCATAATTGTATTTGATTTAAAATTTTGCAGCACCTGCTTCCTAAATACTATTATGGGCTGTACCCCGGAAGTAGGTTTATTGTTGACGGATATAGATCATGCATCCGTGATTTGAATGAGGAAACTTTAATCAACAAATGTCGCATCAAAAAATTATCAAGCTGTGATGTTAAAAAAAAAAATGTGCTATAGCATGTATTAAATAAATTTATTCATCTTTTATACCTCATCCTTTATTTATTTATGTATATATACCTAAAAAAAATCAAAACAATAGGTTTTGGTAAATAAAACTGCACTCGTAGATACTTCCGGTCTTTCAAGGTGCTTCTGAAGTGATGTCACAATAAATATATTCAGCACGCCTTAATAATATTTCTAATTAATAATTAGCAACGTTAATGTATTAATATATGAGCATAAAAAAAGAATTTACTAATAATAACTTAATTGTTATTTGCAATACAAATACATTGCTATACATTAAATTTGTGAATGACAATTTTTAATAGCTTATTTGGTAAGTATATGAGTTTGGTGTGTTTAGAGTACACAAAGAATAAATTAAAACAATGAGAAATTGAAGCAATAGAGGAAGAAATAATGGTCTATTGTTAAAATCAAAGCATTATTGCGCCGTCACATGACTACAAAACTAGGAAAACGGCGCGCTGTCAAACCAACACGCTCAGTAGTGTTGTGGTGCCCGTGCTAGTTACATCTTACAAACAACTAGTTTCCGTTTTATAATTTCGCGTACCTTAACGAAATTACGTGTATCAGTGTAATTAACGAGTTCTTCTGACGAATATGGAACCAGTCAAGGACGGATAAAAATAATTAAAGGTAAGTGGGATGAGTTAACCTATATTTTGCCGCATTGATCTCACCAATAAATAGAAATGTTTAACGAATTTCGATTGATCGGAAGCGAAAAGTGCGGCTATTGTTTACCTTGACATTTAATTTATCAAATAATGCCCGGAAAATAATATATTGAAGCTGTATGTCTATTTTTTGTGTAGGCTTAGTCAATAAAAAAAGTTTGAATATTAATCAACGATTGTCTTAAATATAGTTTAGATTATGTTGAATCATGTTAGCTTATTAAAAATATTATAATTTTGAAAATAAAAATAAAATTTGATGCCTCCTCGCCATAAATGTCTACATAATAATTATATAGTTAATGTGTTTAGCTATAGTAGTGAAATAGAATTTTGATATATGTACCTAGACATGTTTAGACTTTGAATTAGATGTTACGTCCTTCGAAATGACAAGAGTTATAAAAGGCAACATATCTTAGACATGACAGGATGAGCAAATTTCGCATTTATTTACGTTTTAATTAATGATCATGCGATGTAATTAGTAAAGATTTACGTGATAGCTAATTAAAATTAACCTAAATAACAACATTATACAGAAACATATAGAATATTCTATAGGTGCTAGAAATATTATTTGTTTATGATACACAACCATACAACTCTATTTGTCCCTAAATAATTTGCAATAGGACTTCTAGCGAAATAAATAATAATTTCTGAATAAATTTGACAAATATATCAATTTCTTTACCTAGTAACGAGTTTCAACACTAACACTTAAGCTTAATTTTAATCTATGTAGGCAGTATACATAAGAGAAACAATAGGATTGATATGAATCTTAATTTTATATTTTTTATTGAAAGTTCTTGTAATATTAGACTATTCATCTGAATTTGTATTGTTTAAAAATGGATTTGTTCATAACTATGATTTTTTTAAATTACGCGTTGTTAGCCATCGTGATGACGAAACCTAATATTTTATACTCAATATATTTGGCATAATACCTACTTATGACGTCATAAGTATTTCGACAGTTAGGAAATGCGAGTTGTAAATAATTAATAAACGATATGGTTTAAAAGGAAACAAATGCGATGAATACGAATTAAATTATAATTTATATTATATTATTTAAATTTGGACACAAATTAATCTTTTTGTTTATAATATAATATATGATAATCTGGAAATGTCAACACTGCTGAAAATAGGTCGATAAAAAATTCTAAAGGCGCCCTTGGGCGCTTGGGTTATTATTTTAAAGATTACCTCATGATAATACCTATTTAAAATTCGATATTAAGGTTAATTATATACATATAACTTTTTTCATTGAATTTTTATTTTAATAAATTTGAATATACCAAAATATAAAGTGACAAAAATACAGATGAAACTTTACAATTGATTATATCTTAACTTTATTTATGTAGAATGAATTATATTTGTTGAATCGAAGAAAATTTGAAATTCATAACAGCTGAATGAATTATATTAAAAATGTGGTTTCCGATGATTTCGCTATATTTATTTATAAACTATGACATTTATTTATTATTACCTTGAACTATGTAGGTTTTAGCAACAAAATATGTTAAACCAGTAGCATAACAATTTAGTGATGAATTTGATCAAAGGGCATTTATAATATATTTTTTTATAAATTAGATAGGATCTAAAATTTTAACTAACAGTTCTGGATATAATTACTAATCTATGGAACATAATAAGGAAATAATAATTAAAATGATTTGAATATCAATTATTTTTCTTTGAATTATATACATTTTAATCATATATTACAATGGGCACGAAATTTTAATTAATACGGTTCTGAAATTGTTATCACACTATGACATAACTTGTAGATATAATAAGGAAATAATAATAAAAAATGATGATTATTTTTTATATTTGTTGACACGCTAAAACATTAATTAGAGTGTAACTTCAGTAGTCTGAATTTTCAGATCTTCATAATTCGACTCCAAACACAAAATGTCTATACATTTATTTTAAAAACTTGCAGCATTTTTAATGGAATTGTACATTAAATTTGTGCGATAATCTATACTAATAAAGTGCATTTAAGTACAAACTGTAAGTCTTTTACAGATTCCCTTTATTGAATTACAAACATGCTCAGAATTGCACTATAAGTTATCCAAACCTAACCTAAAAATCAATACACTCATAGTTTCGTAAATCGACTTGTCCATAGTTATCGAAAGTGTGTAACTATTTTTACTTTCTTTTACGAAGTAATAAGTAAGTATTGTAATCATGAAAAAAAACAATTCGAGATTTTAACGGAAATACATCTTTTGACCTTCCCTGAGTCGAGTCTGACTATTTGTAGAATTCCGTCTGTGTGTGTGTGTGTGTGTGAACACTCTACAACCAAAACGGCCAATGCAATAATCCTCAAACTTGTATATGTCTCGGAAGAAAACCTACTATTATTGAAAAGAATATTCAAACCGGAAGTGCATGTTTACTCTTGTCATTTTTTCGAAATGCTGCAATATCTCCAAAACGCCAGTACTTACTGAAAATATACTAGTATTCAAAATGAAAGATATTAATATTATGCACAACTTTTGTTTAAAAAATTTCTTCAAAAAGTTTACAGATTTCAAGAAAATCACTATTTAAATTTTTGAATGTCTTATTTATGTTGCCATGGTTACGTAGGTATACGAAGTTATACTTATAGTTAGTAAAATATTAAAACATTATATATACATATTTTGTTAGGTTTTTATTTCATTTGAGGACTAAAACATCTGTAGTGTCTTGCATTTTACTTCTAATACGTAGTAGGTATATATTAATAATCCATCTATTTATACAATATATGCCTAATACGTATAATAAAGTCCAGTGCAATACACTACAGATGTTTAAAAGTGTGTTTAAAATTAATATAAATGTGAATTGTGTATTTTTAAAGTAAAGTGTATATAAATCTGTGAGAGAGTTAAAAACTAGAGTCTGTTTAATTTTATTGATAAAATGTGATAGTTCTTTTAGATAAATCAATTTAGTTTTTAAATGATGGTGATACTAAAACGCCTACTAATTTTAGTTGCCTACATGCAATCAGTTGTTTCCTACCCATAGCATGTGCTCCCATTTATGACAAGCTTAAAATGGTCTCAGTTCACGGTCTTTGCACGAAAACAGGTCCTATTTGAAGACGGCAATTCGGAAATATAATACCCTGATTCAATTCTCTTGTCATTCTATTTAATTCAACGGTAAAACATGTTTTGAGTTGTTTGTTTACAAATAGAAATGTTTTGTTTAAAATAATGCGACGAGAATGCCGAAGTATGTATTTCAGAAAAGTTTAAAGTGCAGAAAAAAACATATTACATTTATTCAAATACAATTTTATTTAGTTTTAAAATATATAAAAGTCGTTTTCCTGTATAGCTAGCTATTGTTATATAGTGTAGATAATAATTATTTGCTCTATTGTCTTTAAAATGTTTTAAAAATTGTGTAGTAATGAGTCCAAATACTATCTGAACTAGTTTGATGCGTGATTATTTAATGAAACTGTTATACTCCTTTTGTTTAAATAAATATAATAATTAAGCTAGGCCACAGCTACGCACTAAAAGATAATATTTTTAGGTCATTGTTCATAAAATAATAATTTTTTTTTCAATGTTATTTCTTGCTCTGATGAAAATTGTTGATAGCGCAAGTGTTTTGAATTTAAAGTAAACGGTGCATCTCTACATATGCGCGAAAGCATCTAATTAAATGTGTAATACCATAAAGAAACTGTACCAAACAATTTATCTAATAAAATGAAATATATTGTGAAATGAAAGTGGATTATCTTGTTAGATTTTCGTAACTAGTATTTATTTTATTTATGATTTAAGTCACGCATTTTTATAACATGAAAACGTGTAGTGTTATCGGTTTCGGTCGACGAACTTTTTGCTGTGAGTGTACCACTGACAGCTCACTGCGATCCGAGCGCTTTGTAACGGCAGTCGTTGGAAATATTGCGTTGTAGAATGACGGTTCATTATGTATCATCGTTGATATACCAAATATTAGTGATTCAGCATCGAAAAACAAACTAGAACTGTGAATAAAGACTGTGGTGAACGTGCCAAAAGTGGTTTTGTGCTTTTAAATTGTTTCGTGAAACTTGTGAGGTTAGAACATACAAGTGGTTATTAACTAGAGTGCGACAGAAGAGTTCTTTGGCCTCTGTACACCCACTGATAAATGCCACGACATTATCGTCTGCCTTAATATTGATCTAAATTAACATTTGTGCTAAAACCGTCATAAAAACTAGGTAAATTTACATTAAAATATGTCAGTGTGTCAGGCAAGAGCATTGTATGACTTTTCCGGTGAAGCAGGAACAGCTGAACTGTCGATAAAAGCGGGCGAGACATTAACGGTAACGCGAAAAGATGTCGGAGAAGGTTGGTGGGAGGGGTGTAATCTTATGGGACAAACCGGTTTGTTCCCGCAAGCTTATGTGGAAGAGGTGACTAATGCTGGGCCTCCAAAAGTTCCTGCACCAGTTCTTCAGGTGGATGATGATTGGACGGATACTAATGTAAGTAATCAACCAACTCCAACTCAGGATCAAGACGGCTGGGATGACGACTGGGATGGGGATGAAGATGTGTACTCGGAAATTGCTGGACACACGCAACAAGCTGACGCGGAACAAATGTATGCCAATGAAGGCAATGCGTATCCGATGCCTATGACTGTCCACCGGTCGAAAACAGATGATGGTGATACGGTGTCGGTGAGCGAAAGCCGTCAGGGTACCGTCACCAAAAAGAACTTAAACCGGTTCTCGTCATTTGTGAAATCCGGAGGGGAAAACTATATATTGGGTATAACAAAATCACTTGTTTCCGATGCAGATAAAATCTACATACGCCAAATAGACAGCGGGTATTTTTGGGATCCAATTCTGCAACCCTATGGAGTAATAGTGGCTTCGCCAAAAAAGGAGTCCAAACTAAAAGGTCTAAAGAGTTTCATCGCATACCAACTCACCCCGTCTTTCAACAACATCCAAGTGTCGCGGCGTTACAAACATTTTGACTGGCTCCACGAGCGGCTGACCGAAAAATATTGTTTGATCCCAGTTCCTCCATTACCTGATAAACAGATTTCGGGACGTTACGAAGAACAGTTCATCGAACACCGAAGAGTACAACTCCAGGAATTCGTGAATTGGGTCTGCAGACATCCGGTCTTATCACTCTCACCAGTGTTTCAACACTTCTTAACTTGCACAGACGAGAAACGATGGAAAGCTGGTAAAAGATCCGCAGAAAAAGACCCGCTGAGTGGAGCGAATTATTGCAATGCCATTTCAGCTCCTGAAAGAAATCTACAATTATCCTACGTTGACCAACAATTGGATACATGCGCTAATTTCATACACGGTCTAGATTTAGCGGTTAAAAACCTCATGGCCACCGCCAAAGATCAGTGCGCTAAACACCAAGGTCCTTACAAGCGAGAGTATACCAAAATCGGCGATAGCTTCGCTAGTTTAGGAGCTTCGCTTGAACTAGACGAAGGCGTTACACCTTCTAAGTTAACAAACGCTATCAAACGTACTGGTGCAGCTTATATGTCGATAGCGAAAATGTTTGAAGACCAACCGAAATATGATTGGGAACCGTTATCAGATAAACTACATATTTACAAAGGAATCACTTCAGCATATCCAGACGTATTAGCTGTGCATCGAGGAACAATGATTAAACGGAAAGAATGTGAGAAATTAACAGCTGAACACAAAATGGAAGTGATTCAGTTGATGGATGTTCAGAAACGAACTGATGTCGTTAGTTATGCGGTTTTAGCGGAAATTAATCATTTCAGAGCTGAACGAGCTGTTGATTTGAAAGCAGCTATGAAACTATATCTGCAAGAGCAGGTTCAATTTTATCAGAAAATCGTGGATCAATTACAACAAACTGTTGTATTTTTTGAAGATGAATAAATTTTAGGTGCAAAACATGTGTTACTTGTGATGTGACCTTGGTTAAAGTAATTTGTATCTAACAACTAATATAACAAAATGCGACTAGATGTCTACACTTTACGGTCGCTTTCAATAAACCTCATAGCCGCAAGCCGCATTTTCACAAGCGTAATCTCTTCTTTAACCAAAGCGATAACGACGTGAGTCACTCCATACTTACCTAAAATGAGCCAGCTCAATATTAATCAAATATTCCATCCCTCACTTAAAATAAAAACCACCAGACATTTTTTATTCAGAATTAAAATAAAACTTTAAACTACTTCCGAATTCATTTGATTCCAAATTTTATAACCCAGATAATTTTAGCTGGAATCGCATTTGTGACTTGGGTAAAGAAGAAGCTTGTTTCTTATAATTATAACAAAATGTGACGTCATAGCGACTCTTCAAGGCCGCAATTAGATGTATAATCTCTCTTTAACCAAGGCTGTAATAAGTTATAAGCCTAAATATGTGTGAATTTTGAAGTGAATTTACAAGAAACTACTGTGATGTTCTTTATACACGTTTTTATTGATAGTATTCGTTGCAAAATTCCAATATTATGTATATTTTTAAATGTTTTTAGTTGTGTAGTAATCTAAGGGGCGTAGCCCCACCTCATTCTCTTGAAACAGACTGAATATTCTCTACGCAGGAACTATATATGTATGCTTTCCTTAAATTTATATTTTCCAACCCTATTTTATTTTTTTAAAATTATTGCCCAATATTTACAACACTGCCTTTTGATTTTAGCTCGTTTTTAATTTATTACGTCAGAGAGAGGTTATTATAATAAACTGTTATCCGTGCTCCTAGTAACCCCGATTTAGGGCAGTGATGTGTTTAATTTTTTTTATAAAATCTTAAATTCGTTATATCTAATATTCTTTCCAATTTATTGCAAAATCCAACCAACTAATGCCTTTTCTAATATTTCTATATATTAGTTAAAGCTCAACATCTATATTCTAATTTTACTTATTGTTATTTATATTCTTTACATATAAACAATTGTATATTGAATAATTATGTCTATATAATTCTTATAAATGTGTATATATATTTTTATAGAGCATGTATAAAATAAATGTATATGTTGTAATGCACTGTGTGTTTTACCTAAAATGCAATCAATTTTGTATCAATTAAAGTCTTAATAGCTTTCCTAAATTAAATTCGAACTAATTTCATTTAATTAATACCTTTAAAACACAATTCTGTTCCGTTCAATTACGTTCAAAGTTTTAATTAATTTTGATTACAATTCATTTGCATTAGTAAAAATAACTACCAGTTACTAGATTATTGTTTATCTATTTTGTTATTTCCAAATTTTGATATCTGATCAGATTCAAGTTAATCTTTAGTGACTAATTCAATAATGAATAGCGATAGTAACAGTTGATGGCGTTACGATAAGGGCTTCTGCCCCTAACAGTGCGATTCTGAGTAAGTTTATAGATCTGTAAAATTTTGAAAAGGTTTCAAATATTTTAATTGAATTGCAAGTGAAATTTATAAAGTATATCGAACATAATTCTTGTTTTAAACAATGAATTATCCTTAAATAAGTATTCATTATACAACTACAGGTTTATCAAAATGTTATAGGTTCTACTTACGGAATTATAGATTTCCTCCCAATTGCAGCATATCGTATCAAAATATATTTCATATATAGGAGAAAGTAACTATAAAATGTTTCAACTAGAAAATGAAAGATAACTTAAGTCTTTGAAAATTAAGTTAGATGGAGCTGAAATAACGCTGCTTTTTTGGTGTTGGTAATCGATTTAGTAACCAGAACTACGTTGACCTTGGGTTAAAGCTGATAGGTAAGGATTTTTTATGCGTCTCTCTTTTTATACAGGTGTTATTGTTTTTGAATTTAAATTATCTCTTTATTGTAACTACCAATTTAATATTTAATCATTGTCTATTTACTTTTATCAATATTTGCACTAGATTACTTTAAAGTACACTCAGTATCAAGATGTTTGCCAATGTTGTTAACTGTACATCATATTTGAATGCATTTTGTTTGAACGTGTTTATTAACGAATAATTTTCGCTTACTAGCCAATTGTAATCAGTAGTACGTGTTCAAAGGTTATTTTATTGATAAAAATAATATTAATATAAATAAGTGAAAATTGTTTTGACTTGGTTTGTATACCGAGTAAATATTTAATTTAAATATATTACGCGGTGTGCCTCTAAGGTCGAGTATACATTTTTATGAGTTGCTGACGAAATGTTAACCTTACCACAAAACAATCATTAAACAATTATGACGTCAGCTAGTGGAAAAAAGAAGTAAGGTAATTTAAACTCGAGTCTAATATATAGAAAGATATGTTTATTATTGAAACAATAAAAGAAATAAAATATCGCGGTTTTAATTTGTTAATTTGATTCAATTAATTAATCATTTTGTTCGTATGACGTAATTTCGTATTTTCCACTGAAAACTTACTACTTTATCTATTACATATTTACAGTGTAGGTATAATAAATAAAATAAGGAAGACATGTCAGACGAAAAGATATATTTAAATTTATTTTAAAATGTTACGTAGGTATTATTTTTATTTTCTTTCAAAGTATGTTAGGTATGAACTGTTTTGGCAAAGCTTTTCAAAATATTTAAATTTATTTTTATACTTAGAAAAAAAAAAACTCGAAAGTGTTTACTATTTACTTGTATTTTTGTTCTTAAATTAAAAAAAAAAACTAAATAGGTCAGTTATATAAAAAAAATATTTTGTACATCTTCAAATATTTTTAATTATTTATTCTAAGATAAATTATTTTTAAAAGTAGTTTTATTATTCTTTAAGTATGTTCAGGAGATATAATCATAGAAAAAAAGTAGTTTAATTATAAAACTAACTAGTATTTGCATGTAACAAACATCTGCAGTGTTTTGCGCTGAACTTTCTTATACGTAGTAGGTATAATTTGTGTAGATAGGAAGTATATTATAATATAAAATTTAAAAAAAATTAAGAATATATTATTCATTACGTTATATTAGAAATAATTATGGCTGGATGTTTTTTAGTCTTCATATGATTTAAAAACCTAACAAAATATTTATATATAATATTTTAATAACCTTTGGAACACTTTTACACTCAATATATGTCATAAGTATAATTGCCCATATCTACGTAACCATGACAACATAAATAAGAAATTTTAAAATTTCAATAGCAATTTTCTTATAATCGGTACACTTTACGAAGAAAATTTTTAAACAAAAGTTGTGCAATAATATTAATATATTTCATTTTGAATACTACTATATTTTCTGTAAGTGCAGCCGTTTTGGAGATATTGCAGAATTCACTAAAAATGACTAAAGTAAACATGCACTTCCGGTTTGAATATTCTTTTATAATATAGAAGATTTTCTTGCGAGCTATATATAAATCTTAAGTTTAAAATTTCATGAATATAGCTTCTGCAGTTTTGGCTGTAGAGCACTCACACACACAGACAGAAAATAATCAGACTCGGCTCTGGGAAGGTCAAAAATTATTTCCATTAATATCTTGAGTTCAAAAATGTTTATGATTACAATACTTCCTTATATACATTCGTATAAGAAAGTAAAAGTATATCTGTTCGCTGTTTATATTAAATTAAAAATCATAATTTTCAAACCATGTTGGGCAACGTTTTATTAAAGCTTTGCAGTAGCATTTGAGATACATCTGTAAATAAGCCTTTTGAACATCCTTAACTCGTTATTAACATTAAAATTTGATTGTGAGAAAGAATGTCTTCCTGGTAAAGGTTAAAAATGTACTCAATGACTTTAGTATTATGAGAACTAATGGTCGCTTGTTTGTATTGCGTAAAACCGGGTTTAAGTGTAACTGGTACATCAAACCTAACAAAAAATGGCACTGGAGAAATGCTCATAATTTTTCGATGTCAAGAGCAGTGGCTGTCATTCACAAAACCAGTTATGCGGTAAAAATATTCAATTTATAACCAGAACACGTATGCATGTGTGTATGTATGTATGTATGTATGTATGTACTAGAAGTACTTTACTAGAACCAAGATGTATGTGCATACTTATTACTACCATACCAACTCTATATTGTCTGTTCAATTTTACTGTACCTATTAATGTCAAGAATTATGTAAATAATAAACAATGCAAGGACAAATCAAGTGCTTTGTATATTTGTTATAAAGAGTTGATTTATTTATTGCATTTATTATAAGTTGCTAATGTTGAACTAAATATCAAAATTAACTCACATTTAAATTGGTGCCATTTACCATAATAATAAATGACAAACAGTTTATTTACCACCGTTTCTTTTTTAATTGAATTTAGTAACTACTAAATATAATTAATCGTTTTTAAAATGTATTTTATGTGACCAGCTTATGACTTACTTATACGTTTTTGTTTGCTTGAATTTTCGTTTTTGTTGTATACATTGTTGTGATCGAACTAAAATATTTTTGAAAAATAAATATGAATTTATCTGAACAACAAATAAAATTTTTAAATATCTCACCAGACATTCTTATATGTTGCCGCTAGAATTCTACTTTTGCTAACATATACTAATTATTTACTTATCATTCAATAACAAAATATACGTATATGTATCATTTTAATAATAACGTATGTGAATTTAAGTGCGTTTACTAAGGCCATATTCGTTTCCGGAATAAATCCGGAAAAAAAAAACATACGGCATATTATAAACCGGTTATCCAGTTTTTGTTGCCGGCCTTAGCAAAAACTCTATCCGGATATCTAAATAGAACTTTATCCAATATTTCACATAGGTAATCGATATCCGGTTAGAAAACTTTATATATTTTCGGAAAAATCCGATATATATATATATATATATATATATATATATATATATATATATATATAATTAATTTATATACGAAAATTCGGTCATATTCGGTTGCTGTGTATATCCGTTTCCGGGATAAATTTAAAAATCGGCATATTATAAACCGGTTTTTGTTGCCAGCTGTAGCAAATACTGGTGTGCTTGCTAAGTTGGATAGGGCCTAGTGACGGTTCATTCACAAACAACTCTAAAATGAAAATATCTTAAAACCTACGCAACCATGTAATTTATAGAACGACAAAAATCGAATACAAGCATCTCAACTAGACTATAACAAGTGCACTGATGTATAATAGATAATTTATTCTAGAATCTGACTGCGTCACCTGGTAAGAATTATATGCGTGTGTGTTGGTTTGTACGTTTGTGGTATATGAACATACATAGCCTCACCTTTTCACAGGGTTTTATGTAGATCTGTATCAACAGAACACCGCTTTTACTACATGGGTGGCGTAACAAGGATTTCTGAAATGGGATCAACTATAATTAAAGTGACATGTTACTTAAGCCAATCCGATTGGAAAGATATTTAATTCTATTATATGTACATTCTTCATGCGCACACGCTCATACTTAACTAATAAATATTACTTCTCGAATCTAATATGTTTAGAACCACTGTACTAGTTCCTAAATAAATCCAAACATCCACTTCATTACCTATACGTAGATAAATCTAAACAAACGTTTCTATTTTTATTTCGTTTTATCGTTGAAACCGGTGCACGGTGAAACCAGATAAAAACTTCTAAAAGGAAACCTGATGACCATAAGAGTCAAGAGGTGTTTCCGGTTCTTCCTTCAGATGAATCGTGCGTAGGCGCTAAGTTTATTGCGGCAGCATCTACATATGGTACAGAAAGACACCAATCCTCACATCAGTTACGTCATATCTACCCACTATATAAAATAATATCGCTTTTTTACTTTCTTAAACGAAGCAATAAGTATTGTAATCACGAACAATTTCGACATTGAGATTTTAACATAAATATCCGTTTAACCCATATTTTGATTATTTTCAATAAATATCTAACTGTATGTGCTATAAACTTAAATAAAGTGGAGCTTAAAATTATGATACACATTATATTTAAGATTTAAATTACATTTAGAAGAATTGATTAGTATTTGCAACTATTAGACAATCGGAAGTGGTACTTTACTTGAAGCAGTTTTCAGTTGTTTATTTTAAGAAAAACCATACGATATTTTAAGTTTTTTGATATAGCTTCCGGTTTACGTGTTATGAATTTTTAAAATACCTTAATGTTTATCTATTTAAGTATACTTCGACATTATTATTATAGAAAATATAATTAATTTGTTGATAAACAATTTTTTATATTTATATTTTAGTATTTTTTTTTTATCTAAACTGACTCGTATAAGAAAGTCGAGCATAAGACACAAAAGATATTTTATTAACAGGCGCGCAGCAATTCAAAATAATAAAATTTTACTACGAAAAAATTCATGAAAAAAAAAACAAATATGGACTTGTCCAAACTGACACCAGTATAGTAAATATTTGACGAGAAAAAATGATGTGCTTATCGTATATATCTTAAAGACCCATGTGGGCTCATATTCTTGTTCTTATTTACCGTTGAAGATGCACTGGACTATCTACATATATACGCACTTATATGAATATATGCGTATGTGTATATGCACTACGCAATCAACATACCACGACCATATGTGGACAACCAGAGGCTAACTATTTTATAACCAGAAGATTCGTTGTTCTTTCTATACTAAGTGCAAGAATAATAGGAACGGTTTACAATTACGTAAAATGCTTATAATACATGGCTATAACATTCTAAATTTTAACCAGAGTTTTATTTGTATTTATCAAGCCAAACTGCAAATAGAGTTATCAAAATCATCTAATCAGATCATGAATATGTATTATTAAATTTAAATAAAATTATATAAGCACTAAAAATAAGATACTTACATAAGATTCCCTACCGATAATGAAATTATTATTTACAAATGTTAATAAACAATTTATGTTTTGGTTTAGAAGTGAAGATGTTTTCATTTAAAAAATACTGTTTTCACTTTCTTATACGAAATATAATAATGTATTGTTGCTATTGTGTAATTACAAAATTTGCCAAATTTGATATTTAAACGTTAGGTATAGGTATCTGTTTTGAGCACCACTGAGTTCAAATCGAGTATTTTCAACATGACGTCTGTTTGTATGCATTGCAACTCGAAAATGGTTAAGTCTAAAATTACGAAACACGCTATGTAAGTATGTACTCGTATATTTTAAATTAAATTTAGAAGTGCGGATTAGTTTTCTGTAGTAATTAACCAATCGGATTTCAGTTTTTGTCTACTTTAAGAAAAACTATGTTAATTCGAAAATTAACTTATTTAATAAATGAAAGGCAATGCAATGATCTACAATTTTTGAACGGAAATACACATTTTTACCATTCATGAATCAACCCCCGCTCCCCTCCCGCTCTCATTCCTTGCTCTCTCTCTCTCTCTGCCTCTCTCTCTCTCTCTCTCTGCCTCTCTCTCTCTCTCTCTGTGTGTGTGTGTGTGTGTGTGAGGAGTTGGAGCTCTACAGCCTCAACTATTGAAGGTAAAATTATGAAACTTTTAACTTAAGATTTGTATATGTCTCGCAAGAAAACCTCTTATTTTTGAAAAGAATATTCAAACCGGAAGTACAGATTGTAGAGTTAAAAAATATATGCTCTAAAGTATTTAATTTATTTGAAAACTAACATAATTACTTATATATAATAAATTGTTATATTTTCTTGAATTTTTCAAAATTTGTATTTTAAAATCCTTCCTATTTTATCAAAGTATACCTATCTACTACGTATAAAAAAGTCCATGTCAAGACACTGCAGATGATTTATTTAAACATAGACATCGAAACAAATAAAGATCTATTATTCACCTATAAAAATTGTTGTAATTTCTTAGGTTGTGGTTTTGGATCTATTAAAGAACCGCGTAAATTTTGACTGTAAATGATTGACAAATGTGAGGTTTATTTAAAAATATTCGATATTGTATGTTAAGTAACTTTTAAATAATGCTAATATGACAAAAAAAATTACAATTTCAACAAGAAAGTATAACAAAAGTTTTGTGTTGTTCTAAACAAAATGTCAAAATTAGGATTATGTTACAGGAATATATTCGAGTACATATATATATATATATATATATATATATATATATATATATATATATATATATATATATATACATATATATATATATATATATATATATATATATATATATATATATATATATATATATATATATATATATATATATATATATATATATATATATATATATATATATATATATATATATATATATATATATATATATATATACATACTAGTCACGATCACGCATTGACGTAACATTGACTGTTTTATGTTAGAAAACGATAAAATAAAATAATCGCCACATTATTTATCTTTAATTTCTTATTTATAGGAACGTATGTTCATTCTTGACATTTTACGACTTTCTTCATGTTGCTGTTTCAAACATTCGCGTACTATCAAATACTTTTTCCTTTTGAATTTCAAACTATATTTAATATTTTACAGTGTACAGAACCGTCTTAAGCACAATTTTAAATAAAACGTTTTATTCAACATCCAATCTATAATTGTATATTTACCAGTATGTTTTACGTACTTATACCGTGGTCTTAAATTTATTATTACAATAGTGCTAAATTTCCATACGCTTTAATTTATTTACAGTTACATAAATGTATCTTTACTTACTAAATTTAGTTACCATCAAAAATAAATCAGTTGCTTATGTAGTTAAGGACCTTTACTTTAATTTGGTTCACTATACATTACAATTTAGTGTTTACTTTACAAGGAATCACGTACTAGAATTATTTAAAAAACACTTATGATACATTATTTCACTTACGTTTATTTATCTTAACTATTTTGCGTTCGTTAGCTTAGGCCAACTGCCAAAATATTCTAAATTTCGTTACAAATTGAGCGAGCATGATCTCATTTATTTATTATCGTAACTGTCATGTGGCTAATTTCAGTTCATAGCTCAAAAATATAAGTTATATTGCGAATGATTTGTTTTAAAATTTCTATTTATTATTTGCCAGATACAATGGATTTAATCTGCCCAAAAATCAGCTGAGAAATGGCCCAAAAAACGCGGGACTCGGATTGTTGCAGCGTCAACTTTCTGGTGTATGTTCTTCATCTGTTCAATGTGATATTTTTGGTAAGTTTCAAACCATTTCGCTGTGTTTCACAGAAGACCTTTATTGTGTCAAATAATAATGATGGCTCATTTTTGATTTAGTTTTCTGGATTAGCTGTTATTGCTGTTGGAATATGGACGGTTCTTGATAAACATCAATATATTTCGCTTCTGACTTCTGCTACTTATCCAGTGATCGCTTACATTTTGATAGCTGCTGGAATTCTAGTAATAATCGTTACTTTTGTTGGATATTGTGCAATTTGCCGAGAAAATCGCCCGAAATTATTATGGGTAAGTTACAAATTTATTTATAATTAAGAAAAAGTGATTTGTTTTGTTATAATTTCCCTTGTCCTAAATGTAATACACTATATTATAATTTAATTCGTATTTCTCACATTCGTTCCTTTTCAAGCCGTATCCATTATTAGTTATTCGCAATTAAACTTACGTCATTTACAATTTTCACCATCTTGATGACGTTAGAAAGAAAATTTTTAATTTACCCCCACCAAACCAATAAGAGCGCGGTAATCATTTGTTTAACGCGACCATGAGCGCTTTGGAAAGCAAGTAAACTTAAATTATCTGTTAAACTGACAATACCAAGGTTGTTTGTGTTAATTTTCTTGCAAAATTTTAGTACAAATCAACAGATGCAAATAAAACGAAAGCAGATTAACAACCAAAATCAACAAATCACAACGGAATAAAGTGGCACTGGTCTAAATGTTGCCAACAATTGTTAGAAAGTGTAACCAGTCGTATGTTGTAAAAAACACTAGCGATTAACTTTTTCTGATGTCAATACCAACGCGCAACACTAAATAATCATATCTTTAAATATATAAAGTTTTTAACAATTAAATTTAGAACAATATTCTAATCAACCCTAAATTGAATTGGTAAATTTTCTTAATAATGTCCCTATAACAACCAAGTAAGCTTACAAGAAGAACTGCTTGCATATGTCTAAGAGTAATTTTTGGAGAATGTAAATAATTAAGTAGTTCTAAGATTCTAACTTTTAACTAGTATTCGTGAGTTTATAAATAAAGAAGATTACAAATTTTTTTTAGTGTATACTACATAAATATAATTATGTTTCTCTCAAATGAGGTAGAAAATTACAATCTAAAAATGCTATTTTAAGATTGGTCGTAAATTTAAAATTAGTAAAAGACCTTTGAAAATGTATTCCTGTGATTTTATTTTTATTCCGTGAACTTTTACACCGCTAAATATCTCACATCTTCGTCACTTAAATTGATGGCATTTTAACAGACACCCACACGTCATATTATTACCTGTTCCCTTGCAATTACCTGTTATTTGTGCTAAGAGTAATTCGAACGTGACTTTGTATATTAAGCAATAAAGATGCGTGAATACATGAACACTCTAATAACTAGATACAATCACTCATTATTCTCAATCATGTCAAAATGAGCTTGTTAAACTGTTTTATTATAAATGTTATAATCAAAAAAGAGTAAATTTTAGAGTTAAAGTTGTTTAAAAAACATCGGCCATGTGTTGGCCTTAAACTTTCTTTTACGTAGTCAGTAATATTTAGATTTGATAGTATATAAATTAAAATATAAAATGTTTAAATTTCAAGAAAATATTTTCATTCATTGTCCAATAAAATTGTAAAGTTAGTTTATTGTCAGATTTCAAAGAAAACATATGTATTTTAGATTTTAAATGTTGGATTTTATAGTAGTATAAAGACAATATAATTATTCATTACATATTATTAAAAATTATTATGGCTGGTCATTTTTTAGTTTTCAAATTAACTTTAAACCAGAGAAAATATTTATATATAATATTTGAAATTATTTACTAACCTTTGTAACGCTTTTTCACTAAGCTTATTTGTGACACTGACAATAAATGTTAAATGTCAAAATATTTGAATATTTAAAACAGTTGACATGCATAGTAGATACGATTTATTATATATAATTTTCTATACCTATGTAACTATGGCAATATAAATAGGATAATAGCAATTTTCTCGTAACTGGTACCTTTTTTGAAGAAATGTTTCAAACAAAAGTTGTTCAAATCAGTAATATCTTTAACTTTAATTATAACTATTTTACTGTATGTGCAGCCGTTTCGTAGATGTGCAAAAAGTGTCTCAAGTAATCATGCACTTCCGGTTTGAATATGCTTTTCAAAAATAGGAGGTTTTCTTCCCAGGCATATACAAATCTTAAGTTTCATAATTTTATCTTCAACAGTGTAGGCTGTAGAGCGCTCACAGACACACAGACGTCATTCCAAAAATAGTCAGACTTGATTAAGGGAAGGTCAAAAAGTGTATTTTCGTTAAAATTTCGAGTTTTTTTTTTCGTGATTACAATACTTAGTTATTACTTCGTAAAAGAAAGTAAAAAGTAAACATTCAGTTTTGTTTTTTCTATAATTTTAATTACAATTATCTCAATAGAGCAAAGGAATCATACAAATAAAATTGCTTCTAGAACTATTATTGCATCTGTTAATTTCATTCCTCAACTTTGATATCTTTGTTTATTTATTGCAGTTTACATTTCTACTATTGTTAATATTTTTACTCGAAGCAATGGTTGGAATTATTGCTTACATCTACAAAGACCACGTCCAAACCGAATTAGAATTGAATCTAAACAACACATTTTTGGAAAACTACGAAATAGATCTCGATAAAACTATTGCAATAGACAACATGCAGCAAGAGTTCAAATGTTGCGGCGCAGTTCGTTTCGAAGACTGGAAACTTAGCAGATGGCGTTTGGAACACAAAGCTCGAAGGAACAGAGTTCCAGATTCGTGTTGTATTACCATGAAAGATAATTGCGGTCAGAGTGATCACCCCAGCAATATATATTATAGTGTAAGTTGAATAATAAAGAATAAGTATCTTCATACAAATAGGAACGAATGTGCAATGTGGCATTTAATAAAAAATATCTGGAGTGTCCTGCACAAGATTTTCTTATACGAGTAGATAAATATGTCTATTTGGATAAAAATATATATGTTCAAGTTTATTATTTTTAATTACTACGCCTATTAATAAAATATCTTCAGTGTCCTATGCTCGACTTTCTTATACGAGTAGGCTATTTCTGTTTAGATAAAACGAAGCTTAAATATAATAAATTGTTTGTCTACAAATATTTAATTATATTCTTTATAATAAAGCGATTTTGATAGGTTAAGAAAAGAATTAATCTTGCTTCGAAACAATAGATAATAAATCAAGAAATTTCAAAAATTCATAACACGTAAACCGTGAGCTATTTTAAAAAACTTTTCAAACAAAAAGTGTAGGAAATTGTATTGTCTCTCGTTTATTAAATAACAACATTTTTGAATGAACGCATAGTTTTTCTTAAAATAGACAAAAGCTGAAAACGACTTCAAATAAATTACTACTTTTGGTTGGTTACAGAAAATTTAATAAAAATCTACTATGTTAGACTCATTCATTTCTGAGTTACAATACATACAGAACATTTTCAATATGGATGATGCTCAATACAGATATTTTTGTTAACAGTTATCGCGATTATAATACTTATAACGTCGTATAAGAAAGTAGAATTGATGATTGTTTTCGTTATAATATTTTATTGTTCTAGGGTTGCTCTGGTAAATTTGCAAATACATTGGAGTCTCATTTAAACATTTTGGGAGCAGTTGGATTAGGGATTTGTGTGGTTCAAATCTTTGGTATGTTATTTTCATGTTGTTTATACATTAAAATAGGAGCCGTACTAGATTAGGAGTCAATAAAGTAGTTAGTATATGTATGTACAAATTATATGTTAGTTTATTTAAGATTTAACCAAAAAGTAATATATATATATTGTTTTTATTAATTTTATTATGCTATACATGTAGATAATAAATATATTTATTATTAGTTTATAATCACAATTGATTTTCTTGGTTTTAAGCGGGATTGAAAATAAATTTTTGCATGTTTTCCAAATGTCCAAAAAGCATATCTTCATTTGGGGATAAAGCTACAATAATCCAACCAAGTATTGCTAATAACGAACGCCACATTGATAAATTACTCCAGTAATTTAAATCTTTCACTGTAACCTATAAATCAAAATACTAATAATAATAATGAGCAAAATTAAAATAATATTCGCATTCAATTCATGCGCATCGTAGTTGTGCATATATTTAAGGATATTTAGAAGTACAATCGTAGAAAAACGAACTAAAACTCAAAGTGAACAAATACCTGCATTTTATATGTAACAAAAAAGTCATAAATAACATAAATTATAGTCCCTGAACTCGAATGTAGGAATATATTTTGTTATTCTTAATGATTCCCAAACATTTTAATATGTGTGGTAAAAAAATATTAAAGTTCGATTGTAGTTGTATCTGAATTCAGATGTAGCATAAATTAAAATATTTGTTATTAACTTACCAAATGTTGAATAGTCTCATTTGGAGCTGTATCATTTGGATAATAATTAAACATAATCAATCTCTCATCATAATTAGCCGTCACCAAATGCACCAAAAATGCGCTGCTGTAAATGAAAACAACAACACAACTCTTCCTATTGTAGATCAAATCGCTAAAATGAGTGTAATTCATATGTTTGATATCGTATCTAAAATGTCCAATAATTAGTTAGAGGCTAAACAGCACTTAAATATTGAGATTATACCTGTCGTAAACTGATATAAGACATATAATGCATAAAAAGAAAAATAACGCAGTGTAGGGTTCAGCATAAGTTTGATATTGCTTTATAAATTCTTCGTTTACAACACAATCATGTGTAATAATCGTATGAGCTAAGGCTACGCCTGCTAATAAACCGTGGCATAAAATAGTAAAAGGGAGCCAATATTTTTGTGCTTTTACTGCTAGTTCTATTGGTTTTAAGTCGGAAAATCTGTAAATTGTATTCATATTTAAGAGCAAAACCAGCAGTTTTATTTCGTTTTACAAAGGAAATAGAGTTAATTGGTTCGTGCCCTATGTGACGTCATCACAGCGACAATTTGAAATTTTATGCTATTCTTAATTATATTTAAAAAGTATCGAAAATGGTGTATATAAACGATGAAATATTGTGAAATTAATGCAATATAATATTTTAGGTTTTATTATTGATTTTAATTGTAAATCTTTCGTAAATTGGTATCTGTTTGTGTATGTATGTTCTGAACGCGCCTTGTCGAGACCTGTTTTGATATGTATTTCAATAATAATTTTGATTGGAATGGTTTCATAAGAGTTTATAAATGCTTTACTGTGATAGTCTTACTTGTTTTATTTAATAATACCGGTTTTTAGTGTTTAAATTGTAGTTTTATAACTTGGTTCATTTCTGATGGCAGCTATATGGTAACAGGAAGTGTTAGGTGTAAATGTATTTTAAAGTGTGGGAACGAGAAAGTTGGGTTATTTGCTGAATATCTGTTGCTGAGAAACTGCAAAACAGTGAGTACCTTTTGTTTATAACATCATTGCGTTGTATATCAATACTACTATATAATCTATCTCGAGGCGTAGCCTCAAAACCATTACGCTTCTGTACGTAAACATTATTTGAGCGCGTAGGAACTTTAGTGTGCCCTTCTTGTTGATATGTAACTTCATGACCATCTCGTTCAAAAACATCATCTTGTAGCTCTTCTAACGCGACTGTAATCTCATTTTTCGGCTCTAATTCGTCACGTTTACGATGCTTTTTCTTGTGACTCGACCCGGGTAATGGTGACGATTCTTTTGATTTCGATTTGGATTTTTTCGCTTTACGTTTACCTGGAATCATTTGTTCTCTGCTATCGCCAATTCCTGCTAAACTTTCCTCCGAGTCGAACTGCTTCTTTTTGCGCGATTTGGATTTTTGTGATTTCATAATTCCCGCCAGTAATACGTCTTCTTTCTCGCGGTTTAATACATTCTGAATCTCTTTGTACGTGCTTGCGTCCAGTTCAATGTCGATTTTCCGGTCATCTTTGCGCCGTTTCAGGACGCGTTTTTCTTCCGGGCTTAATTGTTCCAGCTGTCCGAAAAGTTCTTCAGGAATTTTTTCTTCTTCGTAGAAGCTTAAACTTTGAGGGCGGGAATCGGTAAAATGACTATATTTGCCTTTATCGTTTTTTATTTCAGATTCCATGAATCCGATTATTCCGTTTTCGATTTTCGGGATAATTTGTAGCTCTGAATCGATTGATATGTCTCTGCTGATTTCTGCTATGTTTAAATTGTCATTTTTGTCTTCGGCAGTAGTTTTGTTTGATTCTGAACTCGAATCAACTTTATTTTCGATTTCGTTCGATTCTAATTGTTTTATTTCGTCTCGAGTTGGTTTGTGTACAGGTGCAACTGTTTCGATAATTTCATCTTTTGTTTGCCGTTTACGTGGTCTTGGTTTCGGCGACGACTTCGTACTCATTTTGAAATGAGTTGCGCGCCTTTATTTTATTCAAGTATTGATTTTTTTCTATGCCACTGTTTTTTTATGATTTTTGCTTTATTTTATTACACAATACAATCAATTTAATCATATCTTATTACTTTTATATTAAAGAGTATACATCACATTCAATAGAATAGAAATACTATAGTAATAAACACGTATGTTCGTATGTTAATCTAGAACTAGCTAAGCGCTCTACATTGGTGGCCATTTATAAACAAAACAAACCAATCAGGTTAACAACGCATGATATATAAAAATAATATAAAATATATATTATTATTTTCAAGATATTTTATATAAATAATGGGCTGGGCTATGTTATAATATGAATTAATATGAAATAGATATAAATGAATGTTTTAAGTAGAAGTGTAATAGATGGCGATACTAGTATCAAATTCGTCAGTTTAGGAAGAAAATGAACTGGTGAGTTCGCGGGTAATTTGTAGTACTACTCTAGACACAGCTAAAGTTTCATACGGGGATTTGAATTATGGTTATTGTAAAGTTATTTATTCGTTGACTTAAAAAGAAAATGGCGCTCGTTACAAATGAATTTAGAATGTAGATGTCCTTGCTAAACAAGTTTCTAGTAGCCTTAGATTTTTTTTATTAATTCTTCGCGTATTTCTTTTGTATTTATGAGTTATTAGTTATGATTTATTTAGTTCAAATCATGTTCTCATAAATAATTGTACTATACATGAGCAATATTATAATATATATATATATAGGTATATATAAAATGATTAATATATATATTTCTTAAATTACAAAATCACTAAAATAAACTTTGAATTTTATTAGCATTATAAACAAAATGTTATATTTTCTGTAGCAACTAGTCACTTTTGAAATGCATGCTTTTATAAAAAAATATAAATGACAGATTAAAGTTAAGGATAAAAAAAATTGATAGCTCAATCATTGCTAAAACTTAAAAGGTTAAACAAAGTCTATTCTTATATTATTAAATATCAGGGCGGCTCAAACTTTTGTATCACTTATACCTAATTGTACTAAGAAATAATCGGGTGTTAAATTTACACTGGATATGTGTATATATAATTTTAGAAGAATGAATTAAAAATATCAATACAATGACAAAATAATATCACATATCAAACCTCAGTTACAATAAGATTGAAATCTTACACTATTTATGTTAATTTAATGATATTTTGTGCAAAACGTTTCTTAAATATTTATATCACTTTTAACATTGTAATTTGTCTAATAAATTAGGTTGTTTGATGCTTTGAATTTCTGTAAAATATATCATTTTTAATTTTTGTTGAAACCAATTTTAATTATATAAGTTTAAGAACCTCTGAGAGATGATAGAAATAATTATATTTTTTATAATGATTATGGCCAATAATAAAAACATTAAAAATATGCAAAAATCTTTAAAAATCACGCATAACCTTCGAATATGTTTTGTCTGATTTTTGACTTTTGATTTTGACGACCATGACAAAAATGTGAAATATTTCGTCCAAAAAAACTGAGAACAAGTTTGAAGATGACAGGTGGACATTTTTTTTTGTTAAACAGGTGTAGTTCAAAGTTAACTAAAACCTGTTCGGCAAAATATATATTTTTTGGAATATAATGTTTTTCAATGTTTAAAAAACATATTTTTATAGTACCTTTATATATAACTATAAAGTAAACTGGTCTTTGCAATTAGAGAGTTGAAAAATATCTATTGCGCCCTTTACTTGTCAAGGGCATATTATTTTACTTAGTTAAAAATGTTCGAATTGCTTATTTTGATTTTAAAAAGTAATAAATACGCTGTTTCGTCATAATTTTTTCAAAAACGTCTCATTTAGATGAAAAATACTCACAGAGCCATTAAACTATCTATAGATTGACATGCATATAAAATTAATAATCAAGCGCGGTTTGTTTAAGAGATACACATTTATAAACAAAAGTGTGTTTCCAATTTTTATTAACAATTTTTCAATTTATATTTCTGAATATTTATATATGTATTCCTATACTAAACAAATGACTTCTTATTTAATGATCTTAAGAACAATTTAGGTAATTAATTGTAGTAGAAAAATTTAGAAAATTCATTCCGTTTTTTGGAAATTCGACTAAAAACATGTAGTTTTTTAAAATGAAAGTTATTATTGTTTGCTATCATACACAGATGCAGTAATGATTCATGGAACTACTTTATTTTAATTATTCTTTTAGTCTCTTAAAGTCTCAATTAAAAATATTAGTAAATACAAAACCAAATGGCAATTTTTTTGCGCAATGTTAAAATTGTAAAAGTAATATTACATTTTTTTACTTTTTTTTTCATATTCTCCAATATTCTTTTAATAAATTGATAATCTGTAAATTTTATGCATTTTCGGATATAATGACGAAGAAATGTTATTTTTGAAAACAAATCTATTTATGATTGGCCATACGTAATTAGGTGGTTATAATTCATTAGCAATTTTATTTACTTAATAATTCCTTTGGACAATAGTGAAAATTGTAATTAAACATCTGTAGTGTCTTGCACTGGACTTTCTTATACGTAGTAGATATATTTAGTTTAGATAGGAAGGCTTGTAAATGGTACACTTTTTGAAGAAAATTTTCAAATAAAAGTTGTGCAAAGTATTACTATCTTTCATCTTCATTGTTACTATTTTAACTATAAGTGCAGCGTTTCGGAGATTGTAGAAACCGCAAAAAAATATTATAGTAAACATGCATTTCCGGTTAGAATATTCGTTTTAAAAATAATCTAAATACTTAAATTACCCAATTTGAGCGTTGAGTAAATGTACTTTAGGCAGAGTTTTATAAAACCCAAATAGTTCCAAGTAACTGTTTGAAACTCAAAAAATAACAGTAAATTTTTATACTTAAAAAAATATATCGTGACTGTTTTTTTTTTTATTTTGAAGGCTCTTTATAACTTCGAATTTTATATAACCTTGCATAGAAGCTCTCTATAACATTTATAGGAAGTAAATAAGAAATATTAACTTATAAAGACTAATGCGTCATTTTTGCTCTTCGATTCCAAATTACATTCACAAATCAATGCAAAACGATAGGTATTTTCAAATATATTTAATTTTTATGATTCAATTTTAGCAAATGTACATAATGTTTAATGACTACAAATTTTAAAATATGTGCAAAATATGATTCATTGTAGAAAAGACCTAACCCTGACGCTATCATTTATTTTTAAAATTAATCCACTTTTCAAATATAAGATGTCAAAGACCTATTTTTTGCATGATTTTTTTTTGTGTCTCGTAAAATTATTTTTTATAACTATAATCGACATTTCGAAATTGCACAGAAACTGATTTACATTGACCTGTAACCTCTTGCTAGTATGACTAAGAGGCTATCTGTTTTCCAAGAATAATTGTGTGTTATCAATTGGTGTATGTTTATACTTACGAAATCTTTCCATAGGTAAACATTTGATTTAGTTAAAATAAAATAAATAAAATGTGTGGTTATATAATATACAATTTATTGCAACATATTTTTACGTAAAAAACTGAAACTTACAATATTTTAATATAATTCTACAACTATAATTATTAGTAGGTAAATCTATAGTATAACTAATTAAATTTTAGTATTTTTATATAAAATATAAACTGTTATTTGTTATTAAATATACATAAATAAATAAAATTCCGAATTTAGTCGGAGGGATAGTAATATATATATACCTATATATTTATAAAATTGTTAAAGCTTAGTTTTATTATTCATAATAATAATATCATATAAAAAATATCAGTTTTAATACATAAATGATTTGATAGGATAAATATTTATGTGTTAATATTACAATATAAAAATATACGTAAACCCTTTCAAAAAAGTGATCAAAATTGTTATTTGTTTTAATCAAAAATAACTAATATTTTTTAACAATTTTGAAAGGTGTTGCATTTTAGTAACTTAAATGACGTCCAATAACACGAAACATTTCGCTTTAATTTTTATATAAACCAATAATATCTATATACAATATTGTTGGATATATTAATATAATGTTCACAGAACTTACAAGAAAGATATATCATAGATATATGGGACCAAAAATTACTGATTTTCAACTAAAATTCAACTGTCAAATAACCTCGCAACGTAACTCTTAACACAGAGCTCGAGATTTAATTCTCGATTACTTAACCTCAAACTAAGCGAGCACCACGTGCGTCACAGAGTTACGCGCAAAATCTAAAGTTGAATTCCACTGCATACTAATCAGTAAATATATTTTACTTAAAAATATTACGCTTTTAAATAAATACGATGAGTTTTAATACCAGGAAATTACCTTCCTTTTACTCAACGATTTGCGCCGATTTTCGCCATACTAGCGGCGGCCATTTTATATCACTTAAAAACTGCGATTTTCAATAACTTTGAAATGCATTACTAAATAAATATTTTTTTTACCATTTAACCCATTACCAACATAGTACCGAAGTTCACACCCGATTATCAATATCAATAAATAATGTACAACGAATAAATAATCATCTAACCTAAGTTTTTACACATCTACGCTTTTATTTTATAAACAGTACGGGTGGCAAAACTGATAGACAAGTCTTTGTGAACGTTCCGTCTTTTTCATTATTCCTTTTTTGTAGTATTGTCGTATGCTACGACTTAACTTGTCGTAATTCATTGCGGGCCGGTTTTTTCGCTTCCCCCACAATTTGGCGACGCGAACTGAGTCTTCGATTTTAAATACACCCTTTCCGCGATCTAACCATCGAATGCACGAGCCGTGTATTTGGGAGGCTTCTAACAACTCTTTTAAAAACTGCCATAAGTGTATATGCGAGCCACCTGTCGCACGCGTTCCCACCGGTTTCGGACTACTGGTCATCTGCACTGGTGTCGATTCTTCATCGTCATCTATAAAAATAGAAGGTATTAATTAGTCGGAAATAAGTATATTTTTAGGGGCGTTTCTCTATCTTCATTTTTTATTTATCTACTTTTACGGTTTATAATCATAACCATTCTTTGTTTAATTGATGTTCTTTATATGTGATTATTTATTCGACATTTTAAGTATTTTAATTTAAACATTATTTTGATAACAATACATTTGAATTTAATTTCTAAATTTTATAGGCTTCACGTGTATATTGTAAAAGTATTGTCACAGCATGAAGGCCGTCGACTTGAACTTGTTTTTATATTTTTTATTATTATTATATTTTATTTGTGTGATTTATAAATCTGACATTGCTGTCTATCGATACATAAATTACATATTCACATTTTTTTACGGTCGAAATTGCTAAATGAATGTCAAAGGTAACGCTATCTATTAGTTACATATGTATGTATATATTTATATTTATATATATATATATATATATATATATATATATATATATATATATATATATATATTACCGTGGAAGTTTGACACTACATATCTATCAATGTCAAGCCCGTTGGTGTTGCAAACCGTCAAAATAACACGCACTTCAAAAAGTAACCAACAGCTGGCCTACCCTATATACTCGTATATATATATACAGCTCTGTAAACAGCTTAAAGTTGTAAATATTTAATTTACCTCTATTTCGTGACTGGAACGTATTATAATAATATAACTCATTGGATGCAGTTTTTTATCTACTATCGCCAAATAAAAATTAAATTTAATAAAAAATTCCAAACCAGAATGAATTTGCATCGAACGCATTAAAATAAAATCATAATAAATGTTGAAATAAACTATTTTATGAAATTCAATCATATTTAGATTTTAGTTGCGAAATTTTACCAGAAAATACAATATTTATTCAACATTTTGATAACCTAGTGATCACTTTTGGATTAATTGATAAATTATTAGCCTTAGGAGACGCGTGTAGAATTTCTAAGAACCATTATCTAACTTCTAGTAACACATTTAATTTATCTACATACTCGTACATACATACATACATATGTATGTGGATATATAGAAATGTTTGAATAAGAAATTCAATAGAATATTTACCGTCAGAGACATCTCCACTGGACGCATTGCTAGACTGGTTACTTTGTGTCCATGGCATGCTAAAATCGTCTTCCATGCACGCTGCCTTCCAGATCTCCAATTGAGCATGGAGAATGCTTCCACTCTGAAATAAAAATTTAATTATTTTCAAAGCATATCAAAATATTCTTAAGGCAATAAAAATTTTACAACATTTTTGTGCAATTGGTCAGTAATTGTTTCTAATAAAAACCACAAGAATTTGGGGCAAATAAAACAAGTGTTACAAGAAAAAAAAAAGCTTAAAAGAAATAACGGTATTCGCATCGTTAAAACTAGTTTGGTGTACCTGAGTTTACACAGGTAAAAATTAGCACAGGTTTAGCAAATATTGTGCAATAATATGAAAGTAGTGAAATTTTTTGGTGTTATGATTCAGTTTGTATAACTGTACAAAAATTAAGTATACATTCTTGGATTTTTTGCTAAATATTTACCAAAATAATTAATAAAATGTACATAGCAATTTAGTTCGATTTGCAATAATAAATTGCATTAGCATTCCAAAAAAACATCACAATTTCTCCTAAAAACCACTCAACTGTATCATTTCGCTATCGGCAATGTCACTACATCGGCCTAGCACTTGTTATCTCTGTTCGACACATGTACATTTAACTTTTGTTCTCTTTCGCACTTTTTATAACGGGCTAATGTTTAGGCTAAGCCTACTGCGATGGCTGCCGGTGAAAGTTTTTCGTGGCCTACTTCGACTAGAGGTGTTGTGGAATGTTATGTTTTTGATGACAACAAACAACTGTTGATGTTTCCATGATCACGTATGCTGTGCGATTATATTCTCCACTAAGTTTATATTTGTTGTCCAGCCTGTTTGTTACTTATTAATTATAGTAATGATAATTGATAATTTTCTAATCGATTTTAATTGGAGGAATACCGTTTTACTTTCGGGCTTTCTATTTTAGTTAAAAATAATTGTTTACTTGCAAATATACATAATCTTGTCTTTTTCCGCCCCATTTGCAAAATTACGAATTATGAGTAGATTTATTTACTCTATTTCACTACAACTTAGTTCTAAAATTTAATAGTTTTTATCAAATTCAGTATCAAGTTCCTTAAGGTTAACCCCAAACTCGTTAAATTTATCTCGGTTAACCTCAGATTTAAGTCTGTATTCTGAGTTAGATTCCAATTATTCGCTATTCGTGGTGGTATGTGATAAGCGCTAAAGTGATACCGTTGCGTGTTTGTAGTCAAATAGAAAATAATTAAAATTTGTGTTTGGCGATACATGTAATACGAAGTATAAAGCTTAGCTTTCGCCCTTAAACTGCACTTTAAAGTAATTGAAATTTTGTTTAAGTTGGTTTATAGGTTAAAATAGGAGACTTAAAAATAGTATTTATTAAAACATTCATTTGAAAGCAATGAACACTTATTTTGATTTCATTTACTTTCTAATTTAATTATTAAAAGCAATCACGTTCAATAGTTGAACAAAAACAATATAAATGTTAGTCATATATAATAAGTTTCCTCCCGTTGACGTACGTCTATGATTTTTGCAATAATGACTCACGCATGTCAGTGATTGCGGTATATTATACATTTTTTATTTGCTAAATATTCATATATTTTCTCATACCTATATATACATAATTGCTTTTAATAATATATATACAAAAAAGCAACAAAAAAAAAAACTATTAAAATTTGATAGTACGGTGAGTTCTAATAAAAGGATTCACATTTAATAAATAAAATCACTAAAAATTTAATTTTTATAAACAAATTACTGAGCCTTTATCTAATGACGTCATCATTGTGTTTTTCTATGAAGAAATCAACGATATGATTGTTTAGACTAATGGTGCATAGGTAATAGAGTAATTCTTGTGGTAACGGTGGGGGACTAACCTGGGGAGCGCGTCTTGTGAATTCCTCCTCGGCGAGGGCAGTCAGTTCAGTTCCAGGCATATCAAAAGCCTCTGGTTCCGCATCTAGATTGAACTGTTGTACTGTCCATTGTAGCCACGCTTTAACATTTTCTGAACTCCATTGACTCGGATCTGTAAAGACAAATAAGGAATATATAGGTAAACTTTTGTAAAAATGTATGATTAACTTTCTAGATTTATATACGCTATTTAAAAATTATTATTGTTCCGTTATTTTACATTGGTATTTAAAATTTAAATATTTAATATGCAGCTTTAAATTTAACTGCAGGCACATATTTCATGTTGGATCTTCTCCGAACTATAGTCGCTTCCAAGGTATTTATGTTCTGTTATTTTAAAATGTTTAAGAATTTATTTATTTATATATATAAACAAAATGACTGAGAAATTAAATATAAATAATGTTACATTGTTTTATTAAACTGGAGTTGCATTTCTAAAACTAGTGTAGTATTAATATTAAAAAACCGTGAACTTAAAAAATAGAACAATATCATAACGAATTAGAAATATTTCCACGGCACACCTAGATGTAGATACAAAGACTTCCATAAATGACCTTCGTAAAAAATATAAAAAATTCACGTGGCATAGTCACATAGGAGGCGTGGTACGTACATGTTTGTATGAAAAGAACAAAAAAATATAAATATTACGCCTGCTTCGATATTGATATGCCAGCGCTAATTTGCATATTTAGTTTCATGAAATTTATGACGTATTCTAACGTATAATGACGAAGTTATGAGGTTGAAGATAATAAGAAGGAAATGTTGCTTGGGTAAGCTGCGTTGGATATTCTAATATTATTAAGTTGAACCTTCCGGATCCATACATTTTGTCATCTTTAATTTAAATATACTAGACTAACGATCTTTATACATGAAATTAAATATGTTATTCCAAAAAATGAACATAGTATTATACCAAAACATAAATACATTTTTCCAAAATATAAATATATATGTGTCACATTTGTGCTTCAAGAACTTGATATATTTTATGATATTTTCTCTACGTCAAAAATAGTATCTCCATGTTTTTGTTTTCATTAAAAATTTTAAAATAACTAAGCTAGAAAATTAAATAAATATTTAACCAAAATATGGAAATGTTAGCGCTCTAAAAAATTCGAAATATATGGAACATAATATTGATAGAGTAACTGGTAATAATTTGTTCAAAAAATACGTTGAGAAATAATATTAATATTTAGCAAAATGTGGATATGTCTCCATTGAGCTCCAACAACCAATATGTTATAGAGTATCTAGATTTTTTAAATATTTATTTGCGTTGAAAAATAGTAAAACGCGTCAGAAAATAATAATATAAATATTAAAACCTTTATGCTCCAAAGATAGATATGCTATTGGTGTTTTTATATATTCATTCCCGTCAAATAGTATATCAATTTTTTTTTGGGGTTTAAATATTTAAAATTCAGAAAAGAATATAGTGACGTCACAACGGCGCTTATGGGAACCGACGAATCAAATAACTTTTGTATGTTTTGTATATACGAGTATACTGAAACCAACAGGAATTCTGTCCTTGGAGTTAAAATAAAAATATGTAGTTTATTTTTTCTGCACGTTAGTTGCGATCAGCACGAGATGAAAAAATTAGTAAATGTGTTTTGCTTTGATTGGTCGTCGATTAAGATCTCTAGGTTGAATGTAAACTTTGTTATAATTTTCTTGTCTCCCAGGTACGTAACGACCTTGAATCTACATTCACTTCTAGTGTGCAGTACATTATTACAATGTACAAACATGTAATAGTTTACTCTATAAACAAATTACCAATTGCGAACGTAAAGTTAAAATTAAACGACCTTCGTCAAAGCAGAAATAACGACATTTTGTTTATTTACTTTTAAATCAAATCAAGTGTTGCATAGATATTTATTCAGATATTTTTCTATACCTAGTTCAAGTATTTATTTTAAAAATCTATTTCGAAAATATATCTACAAATGAACCAAAGAACTTTTACAAGTCTGGATCTAATTCTACATATATGGTTTGTGAATTTACTTTACTTGAACCATTTTTGCTAAAATGATGACGCATTTTAAATTAAACAATTACGTACATACAGTCGTTGAACTGTTCCGCATTAAACTATTTTTATTACTAACTACACGAATTACTACCACACGTGCTTCTTATACAAAATAATACATATTATAAAATTAAATTTACCTTGAGAAATGCCTAGGACACTGCATGTATTATTCACATCTTCACGCATTTGTTCAATCGCTAACGACAACACAGGCTCGATCTTCTCCCTGGCTAATTCTTCATTACAATTCATCAACTCTTCACTTTGTTCATCAGGTTCTTCCATTTTAATCGCACCGACAAATCCAGTCTCTAAACCAAAGTCGATAGGCTTAAAGTTGCACTTCTTTTGGTAGCTATTGTCCTTCAAGAATTGTTTCAATAACGGGTGATCTTGGCACTTTGGTTTTGTTTCTTCCGTTGTAGGGACTTCTGGTTTTTTAAACTCATTATTGTTTAGAATATTTTGCCAATTGTCAAGTTCACCAAAATCAACTGTGGACTCTTGTTTCATTTGTTTATCCTTGAAACTGTTCAAAATTTTCTCGTCTTTGTTCAAATAACTGGAATCGTCACTTTTGAGATACTGTGGGATTGGAGATGATTGATTGGAGTAGTTGGAGCAGGGGCTACTCGCCTGGGAACAAGGGGAAAGGAAGTTTTCTTCTTTTATTGGGAAGTAAACTTCAACTTCTTTTTTGATAAACTGGGATATGTTCGAATTGTTTGGGAATATTGTTCCGAAACTTTGAAACAAATCTGGTTTATTTAATTGTGCATATATATTATCTTGTTGTGGTGAATTTGGATAAAAATTAAACGATTCCGGTGAACTTGGGTATTGCGGGCTTATCAAATTGTTTTGGTACACCGTATGTTCTGGAGTTGAACAATATGATGATGCAACTGGGGATTCTGGATAATAACTATTTGTAGGTACTTCCAAATTGTCTTTCGTATTGTCGGCTGTTGAACCAAGGAGTTTTTGGAAGTCTGGACCTAATTCATCGGGTGAGTCTGGATAAAATGAGGTGTAGATTTTTGGTTTTTCGTAACTTGGGGGCGGTGACTGGGTGTATAATTGGGTGGACGGTGATAAAGAGCGGTCAGATTCTCCTTCGGGGAGAAGGGACAAATCAAAACTGTCCGCGTGGAAGGCACTGTAGTCACATGGTGGAGTGAAACCGGCTGATGGGACCATTTGTGGCATCTGTAATAGATAGAAATACAAATATTAGTTTTATAAAACTAACGTTATTATAAAACAAATTATTTTACACTTTTGAATTTCTATCATATTTGGTTCATAAAATATTGTTTATTGTATAAACATATTTCAACTTATTTATAGATTGACATTGAATTCAAGATTGAGAAAATTATGAATTAAATAAATAATGATATTTCACACCTATATATTCTTAGTAGTGTAGTTAATTGTTTATATATTCAAATTGTGTTGACCACTGACCACACCTAAATTCTAAAAATATTTAGATCATTATCAATAGGTACTAATAAATAATGAATTTTGAATTATTTAACACCTTTAAATCAATCATTAGCACATATTAAACCAGGAACCACTTGATTTTAAAAAATATACAATTAGCCTTGAAATTTATATTTCTTAATTTTAACTTTATTCATTTGTCATTAGTTCTTTCTGAATAATGCTTAGAATGAACATTCACCTTTAAATATCAACATTTTAAAGATACATATAATTGAAGGTAGAGCACTCTGTATAGTATTAATAGCAAAATAAATAAACATGATATTTGATTGAAAGGAAACACAACTTAATAATTTATTTTTAGACTTCGTAAAAATTGCAAGTAATTACTAGAATCACACAAAAATGTTAACGATATTATAATTGTTTAAGTAGATTGAAATGAACCAACCAGAGGATGTATGATTATACTTGTTTAGAACACCTTAAGGCGCCAAAACTATAGCGGTAGGCTCGCCTTATTCTTAACCATATGTTTACATTTTTATCAAAGATCAAGTACTGTAACTAATATTTTTATACATGAAATATTTATAGGGAAAATGAGATAAAAAAAACGAATTTTATCCATAATATTCAATTTATTTCGGATTTGAAATAATTTTATATTTAAATTATCTTTTTTGATATTGAATTAATACATACATATATATATATATATATATATATAAATATATATATATATATATATATATATATATATATTTATTAATATGTTTATATAGATTTTCTGTTAGTTATTTAATTTCTTTTTAAAAAATACTACTTATTTTTAGAACAATTATTATAACATAAAAGTTATTATAAGATATCTTTGTATGCTTTTGCTATTGTAACAGTTCTATAAATACGTATGTCAATTCCAATTGTTTTCCTTCGATAACACAATTATAACATCTTTATTAAGAATATCATCTACGGTGAAAATATTTCGCAATTTATATAACTTGTCCCGTATATAAACAGGCGAAAACACGTCATCTGTTCCATATATCACTCCCCGTGACATGATGACATATTTAAAGATTTTATTTATTTATTCAGTGGATTCCTTATATCTATTTAAATATAACTGTGACGAGTTTTGAAGTTTTTTAATAAATTTCCATATACATATATTCATTCGTTACTATTTAGTAAAAAAAAATATACTATGATGGTCAATAACAATATAAAATAAATTTTCACCAAGTACCGTTGATGAATTAAAATAGATGACTTTCATAATAAATGTTATGAATAAGAATATTAATTTGTTGATTTTAAATAACAATGTTAAGTTTACTAAATATTTGTGCAGGATATTGCAAATAAAATTAAAATACGAATTCGTCGCACAGAGACACAACTTCATTTTCTTCGATTTGTGAAAGTGTCTACATTTCACTAACAACACTTAAATGCGTATATTTAAATAACTTTAACCTTTAAATAAAAATTATTTTATATTTAGTTACAAACCTTTGTACATTTTATTAAAACAAAATTTAAAAATGTGTCCATAAATTCGTACTAAATTAATAATAGGTACCAAACACACCAAATTCACGCACCAAACTGATTGTGTATCTTTGTCTGTTTTGCCAAAAACCCGATATGCTCCCTCTCTTATTATAGTTACCTTGGTTTCATTTTTTATTTCACATGCGTTAATTTTCCATTCTGCATTTGCTCTATACGTCATCCTAAAGTTTTTACTGTAATATCTCATTTAGATACGAAATTTTTCTTAATGTTCTTTACTCGAAATACAATTGCTCTCTCAAAATATCTTTTGTGTGGTCAATCATATAATATTATATTATTTAGTGTAATAACGAATTTTTTAATATTAAATTAAAAATACATACATATATAACGTCATGCCTATGTATGTATGTACTATATTTAATTTAATATTAAAAAATTCGTTATTACACTAAATAATATAATGACAGTTATTGAGAAAAATATGCATAGTCGGTATTTACCGCGTAGATAGGACGACTCATTTTGAGTGGTTAGCCAAACTATGTGCATAAGTCAGACTTTTAAGTTTAAGGATAAATCATAATTTTAAATCTTAAGCATATTCAGGAAGTATAATTGTAGAAAAACCTTGATAGAATTTTAAATGATCAAATATCTACACTTTGTATGTAGCAATACAGTCATAAGTGACATAAATAATAGCCGGAGCTTTAAAATTGAATGTAGAAAAGTATTTTTGCATTTCTAATGATTTTAATTCGCTAAATTTGCTATTTATCGCAAATAAACTTTTATGAGTGAATATACAACTGGAGAGAATAATTTTTAATCGTATATAAATTAAATTGTGTACATATTGGCAAACAAAGTAATAAAAGATGTCTAAATATGAACAAAAATTAATAATGTATTTTATCTACAAAACAATTAACCATCTCTGAGATATTTTAAAGGTGACAACACCGTAAATTTTCATAAATTGTGAGTCTATAGTTATTTTATTCAATTTTCGACAATTTACTATATAGTTTGCAACAATATTAACAATTTAATGTTGAATTTAGAGATAGTAAAAAAACAACAACGATTAATTCAGCTTAAACTTACGTGCTTAGCATTGAAGATAATAGTATTTATTATGAATCAGCTGTACCTCTGATGCGCGCGCTATTGTCACCTTAAAATAGTAAAACTATAAATTTTCGCTATTGGACGGCGACCTCAAGTGCGGTTTGTTAACGATTTTTATTTAATTTCTCAGAAACAAGTTAGTGCATGTTGAAGAAATCTTACATTAATATTCCTAAATATGTCCGTCACGCATTACTCAAGTTTTAAATTTATATAATTACTTTTTCTTCATTTCTTCATATATATCTATACGTGCACCATTTTTCCATAAGAAAGAAAATAGTTCTAAACTTCGCAGAAGTATTTCGATACTTCTATAACCCATTTAAAAAGGTGTCTAAATTGTTTAACATTTTATAAAATATCACTACTTAAATATCTTAAACAGCACAAAAATGTGATACAAATATAGAAAAGTTCATACTAAATTATACACAGATCTAGTTGACTGGTTTTTGAGTCGAAAAAATGAATAAAAAATTAAAATCCAACGTTCGCTGTGTGGAACAACTAAACAAGGACATTTGATAAATCTTAGGTTTTATTTTAATTGAGAGAGACGAATACATTGATGGCTAATAGCAGATAAACAGAGACCACGTTCTTAGTTTCGGGAAAACCATATCGACGCGTTACCTTGGAAGATGACGCAGGCATTTATATTATATTTGTGATTTGTCTTCATGCTTTAGTACCAACACCGAGAAATAAAATACTTATTTAATAAAACATAACGCAAAATTCATCATAACATTCGTAAAAACGTCTCAAGTAAATCTAATATTATTTAACAAGTAACAAAAATGATATCTTCACGTTATAAACAAATGCGTGTTTTGAGGTTTTATTAACATATTTTTCAATTTTAAATCCTGCTTTTATAAATATGCATATCTAAATAATTTTTATTTTAATGCAATACGAACAGTTACGTTTTTTTTTGTGCACAAATATTTAAAAAAATAATTACTTTTATATGGAAACGAAAAAAAAGTTATATTTGAAAATAATAGCTATTATAATTGGAAATTATTAATTGACGCAAAACAATGCACCTACGAGTATCTAGCATTTTAATTATAACTTTGCTTGAATGTAAACATTGTAATTAAAAATATTGAAAAAGGCGAAGCAAAATGGCGACTGTTTTATTGAAACAGCAGAGAAGCGAAAGAAACTTATTTGAATTTGTGTCTTAAAGCGTATAAACTTATATATTTTATATATATATATATATATATATATATATATATATATATATATATATATATATATATACACATATACATATACATATATATATATATATATATATATATATATATATATATATATATATATATATATATATATATATTTTGAATTGATATTTTCACTACAGCGTAAGCGAAAGACTAAAATATGATGTATTATTGCATTTATTAATGGTGAGCAACAATAATTTGTTTTGTTTTGAAAATTGACGTGTTTTTTTTTTTACTATAATATCCGGAAAAATGGATTGAAATTGTCTAAATTATCTTAACACAATTAAATACTTAAACTGTTCTTATTGTCAAGAAATAAAAATAATTTTGATTAGCGTATTTATAATTGAAATTTTTTATTGTTAGTATTTCAAAAGACGCATTTGTTTATAAGATTGTATCTTTTAAACAATTTGCATTAGATTTATAATTTTGTATTCATGACAATCTAGAGTTAAAGATATAAATTACGCTGTACGTTTAATATATTTAATATAATTGAGCCGTTTTTGAAAAAATGATAACGAAAAGAAGTTTAATTCTAGCAATGAACTACATTTTATTATAAATATATTACCAAAAATTTAAAAGTACTTGGTAATATACAAAATTTCTTAAGATCTGATTTTAATATATTCAAATCTATTCAGTAATATTTTACGTTATTTACAGACGTTACATCATTGTAGAAACAATAGAAGTATTTTCAATTGAATCTTCAATCAATTGCCGATACTAATAAATTATTCCCTAAATGGCAAAAAGTAGCGTATTTACGCTTGATAAAAAGCACTTAGGTATGTATATACAGATAATAATTCTTTAGTTCCAGATTAAAGGATATCCTGGTCACTAATTCATAATCTTGACCGTTATCCTGATCAACAATCGTGACTAACATAACGCTGAGTTCGTTTTCTAAATTACTATAAGTAGTAATAAGATGTTAAATATTGTCTTGTGAATATTTAAATCAGAATGCATTTTATAATCCAAGTCGTCTCTGGCATACGGATCTGAATTACAAAATATCTGGGGTTTTCCAAGGTGTAAGATATACACCTCACATATAATAATCACTTTCTAAAAGATTATTATAGATTTTTTCGTTTTCGATTTTTGTAAATTTACAATGTTCGTTCGTGGAAAACTTTCACTCTTTGGTGCAATGATTGAGATATTTCGTTGACCTGTCCGCGTTGTTACAACACATATTTTGAGTCACTGGTTCTGATTATTGTTACTGGGAATCGTTGAAAGAATTTGTGTAATATATTTGGTGACGACAAAGGTGCGACTTTTGATTCTACGGAGGTCATCATGCGGATTACTCGACGTTACATATATGCGTTTATACTTTAAGGCGTTTTCCTTTTAAGGAAGAAATAATCGGAATTGAACTGTCATAAATCAGTCGATCCCAAATGGGTTACGAAACAAATGGAGCGTTTATAAAATTTGAAAATAAGTTTACTTACTTAAAGTTTTGATGCACATACGTGTATCGTTTATCAGCCTTCTTCCATATTTACATCTATTACAAGCAATTTTATTGTAAAATAAAAGTTTTTTAGTTTAAATACTGTAATCAGATCATTTAGCAATAACATTTAATGGAGTTTTGAGCGGTGACAAGGGTTTTAATAGTGTAGTATGATTTTATTTGTCCGTAACGCTCATCAGATCTGTTTGGATCTACTCAGAGTGGATATGATGCTTAATAGATGAAGTCAATTTTAATTGGTGGATTTTGGTATAACTAGATTAATATTTACGGGACATCAGTCGCAAATTCGCACAACCACAATCAGTGGCTAAACACAAACTACAAGTTGGCATTTACTCCATACGTGTTTCGACATTCATCATTTGCAGTTTCTAACCATAATCAGTTGTTAAAGCTGAGCCATTTTTGGCGTTACATTAGTTAGAAAACGGATAATTTTCTTATTATTTCTAATATTCTTACTAGAGACACCACGTAGCAAAAACGGTGAGCTTTATAAAAACATATATATATATATATATATATATATATATATATATATATATATATATATATATATATATATATATATATATATATATATATATATTATATATATATAAAGAAATAGTATAATAATTCATTACACTATTTTAGAAGTTAAAATTGTGGCCGGACGTTTTTTAGTTTTCAAATGAACTTAAAACCTATTTATATAAATATTTTTAATATTTCACTTACCTTTGACGTTTTTTAACTCAATTTATTTGTGACAATTGATGATTAAATGTCAAATCCCAAATTATTTTAGTCTATTTTGTTCAGCTGTTAAGGTGAACCATCAAGCTCGCTAAAATATTGTGCCTTGCAAATGAAAATAAAAAAAATACTATTCGATGTGTATTTGTAAAAAAGGCATGTTTTATGCAAATACATATCGAATGGTATTTTTTTAATTTTCATTTGCAAGGCACGATGTTTTTCTAAACGAGCCTGATGGTTCACCTTAAACAGTTGACAAGCATAGTTGATACGATTTATTAAATATAATTTCCTAAACTTACATATATGGCAATATAAATAAGACAAGTAAGAATTTCAATAGCAATTCCTGGTAATTGATCTACTTTTTTAAGAAATTCCCAAACAAAAGTTATGCGGTAAGAAATATTGCAAAATCCCCAAAAATGTATTAGAGTAAACATGCGTTTTCGGTCTGAATATCCTTTTCAAAAATAGGAAATTGTTTATCCAGGCATACAAATCTTTAATTTAATTTTTCCTTCAACAGTATTTAGACTATACAGCGCTCACACACACACATACTCCGACGTCATTCCAAAAACAGTCCGACTCGATTCAGGGAAGGTCAAAAGGTGTATTTCTGTTAAAATCTTGCGATCGTTTATTACTTTGTATAAGAAAGTAAAAAGTAAATTAAAGCACGAAGTAAATTGATTACTTCTTTAGATATTTCCTTTAAAATAATCGAATAGTTTTAGAATTATAAAAATTAATGGCTTAAAATATACATTAAGAAAGCTTATCAATCGGTTATCAATTTTATATATATATATATATATATATATATATATATATATATATATATATATATATAAGTAAAATCCCCCATTATTATTCTTTTGGTATCATATGTTTTGATGTGTTGAATGAAACTTGTTTACATGTTCAATGAAACGAAGACAAAAACAAAACGAGGAGCATGTAAGATAAAATATTGTTCGCATAAACAACTGTTCTATTTTTCCCAGTAATTCATCAAACGATCAATTGTTTTTTGCTGGGGTAGAAAATTACACGTTATTCACTGACCTAAAAATGCTATTTTCTATATAGTATTTTTCGTTTGCAAATAGGTATCTTAGAACAAGATTCAATAATGCCAGTTTCATTATATATATTTTTCCCATCAGTTTTCAAGTTTTATGTTGGTAGCATCTATAGTATTATATTTAAATGTTTAATTTGTACGTACTACTAGATGTGTAAATCATAATGGAGATTTAATTATTACATTATTTCATCATTAAAAATAACCAAAATAGTTCGTCACAAATACTTTCTAAATATATTCCAATGATCAGGAAATTCAATTAATTGAATATTAATATGTTTTTCTATTATATTATATTATCATTATAAGTATGAGGGAAATCATTCTGAATTTCATCATACAAATTTATGACTAAATTCCGCTGAAAACTGTAAAATATTGCAAGTTCAAAACGTATGTTTCACAAATTAAAAATTCTATTTGTAAAAAATAGAAAACACTTCCACCGCAGAGGATTTACATAAATTACTCAAAAAAACAGATGGTATAGAATATTTTTCAAATCAAAACTTAGAATTAGTGTAAACCATTTAATTCCTTGAGAAATTTCATTGAGTAGATTTTAGAAGCGATTACGAACACAGTTTCTGTGAAGATGTTATTGTTGATTTGTCCGATAAATCGATTCATAAATAAAACGTTTACTCTACCGAATAGAAGCGCTGCAAATCGGATGTAACCTCAGCTCATTTTGTAGTCAAATAAAGCTAAATATTGTTTTAGTACATTTATTAAGTAATACGTCAAGATGTGTCTATTTTCATATAATTCCATTTATGAGACTAAAGATAAGAAATTACCCGGCACATTATTTTAAAAATAGTTCAAACGGAAGAGAATGCACTTTGATTAAAATACTGCTTTGACTTGATGATCAGTGACGACATTACATTTTGCGTATTCTATAGTTTGAATCGTGAAAAACAAATATATCACAAAAAAAACGACAATCATGGATTAAAATGTTAGTTTTAGTTGTATCTCCGCCCCTTTAATTTATTTGTGCAATTGAGGCTAACCGTGATAAGTTAACTTGTAAGAAGATGATTGGATATATGTTATATAGCATTATTTACGTAAAAATTCAATGTTATCCGGTGTAGCTATACGTAGTGCAATTTATAGTTTTTGTTTAATAATATAAAATCGATTAAACTCCCGTTGATTTTATAAACAAGTTTATTGATAAAAAATCTAATATAATATATTTTTTTAACAATCTCTGCAGACGACAAGAAAAATCCGCAAAGACATAAATATATCAAATATGGCTGCCGCCTCCGGTACAGCAATACTTAACCAGTCAATCAGTGGTCATGTTCTTCAGTCAGTGGCCATCCACATGTTTTATATTGTGCACCTGTAATGCGTGTGTGTGTGTTTTGACCTCAATTCAGGTAAAATTACTCAGAATCACATCACTCTACCGCTTGTGTGATGTCTGAAGCTGGTAAAACTATTTTGCTACTTTTGCTCTGCTGCGATTAATTCCACTGATAATTATACCTATTGGTAATTGATCAGCTCTTCATTTGTTTAACTGTACTATGTCTCGTCAAGGCCGTGGAAATTCTTTCTGATACTTATCGATTTTTTAGCAATTTTAACATTACTACATTTCATACATTATTACGTAAGCATTATCGTACATTTACGTTAAATAGGTACTAGTTAAATTTTAAATTTTTTTTTTTTATCCATGACTTAGATTCCATTATTATTTATTTGGAAAATTGTTTTAAATTAAACAATTAACACTTTTTTTTTTGAGAACATCTCAAAGCAGTTGCGAATCGGTGAATATTTTTTTAAATTAGATATTTATTTTCATACAATAAATGTATATAATTCTTACTTACTACTCAGGGGGGTACTAATCTATTTTTGGAAATTATTTTATTATGTATTTTATAAATGTAGAATTTCGTGTAAAATTTTGAAAATTTAGTTCAAGCTTATATATAACATATAAACCAATTGTTTATAATAGAAATCGTATAATAAATAAGCAATTATCTATTTATAACAAAAAACTGTGGCTTTAGAAAGTTAAAAAAAAACAACTTTCGTATTTTTGAAACATATTTCAAAATACAAAATTAGTAAAGTCAACATTTTTCTAAATCAGGACAAAATTAAAATTTCAAAAAAAAAGTCCTCCGCATAGTGCAAGAGACTTACCGTGTCAGAGTCAACCGATTGAGGTCCGTAAACCATTTTTAGATAGTTGTTTATAATGTCGAAAACTGGTCAAAAATTAAGAAAAAAAATCGGAAAATTGCACAAGAAAGTCACAGAAAACACATTGTATTATTTAAATAATATAAACAATTAATGAAATTGATTAAACTAACATTTGTTTTCAAGTCACTTGAATTTTTATAAATAAATTCCAACCGATCGCGAACACCGTTCTCAACTGAATGTTTCTTAGAGCACTATGGAGAACGTTTCTTCCAAGTTGTCTGACGACCCAGATTACAATCACTAAGTAACTGGTACGTACGTCGAAACTTGGCTCAACGTATTTTATTAATCGTACCGCAGCTCTTGCGTTCTTACTTTAACTAACTAAGCTCGTCTTATACGGACATATTTTTGTCAATTTTGATGTCAAATTTAGTATCAATTTGTCCTATGAACTGTCATATCTATTATTCAAAGCATCGCGCAAGCCGGAAAACAAAAAACAATTCAATACATTTTTAATTTATTTTAAAAATAAATACGTTTATTACTTTTTTTACGGCGAGTTAAAAATCATTCGCATTTCGCATAGCACGCGCCTATCTAAAGTAGATAATAGTTGGGGTAAATACAATCGCACGAATGATTCATAGTTAGGAACCCAGTATTAGCGCGAATGTTATAAACAATTTTAGTAGAGCGGTCTCAACATTTTATTTGAGTTTATACTAATAATAATTAAATACAATGTTAATATACGCTTTGTTGAGATATCATCGGTAGTTGCATTCCTTACACTGGCTGTCAAATGTCAATTGTATGTTAAAGCTCATCTTCACTACACAATATAGTGTTCAACATTTGGAACTAATTAAATTGTGTAGTATAGTATCATACAGCAAATTGTGTAAAAATTGTCAAGCTTGACAATTTTTCACACAATTTGCTGTATGATACTACACAATTTAGAGTGTTCCAAATGTTGATGAATTTCTTGTAGAATATATTGTGTAGTGTAAGACAAGCTATAGTGGTAGAACAAAATGTGATTTTATAATTTGGACTCCGAAGGGTATTAATTCTGTTTCGCGAATGATGATTTTTTTAAATATTAGTATGTCTTATCTACCTCTGACTTCTTCGATATTAAAAATATAATGAATAATATTTTTAAATTCGCGCTGTTTAAATCTGTCTACTTTTTCAAAAGTCTGTCGCTATTCTAATATAGAAACTACAATTACCGACTTCAGATCGCTAGTTTATACATTAGCTGCAAAATGCTCTTTTTGGCGCATGCACACAGTAGCGCCAAATCGCATTTTCTTAGAAGTAAACGGACCTGATAGTTTTTCTTAAGTTATTCGATACTACGTACGGCGAGCTAAAAATATGTCCGTGTTAGAATAGCTTAAGATTTTGTGGTTTATAATACTAATAATATGGTTTACGTACACAGAAATTTATAATATGCAAAACAGAAACAGTATTATGCCGTCTTTGATTGATGCTTTTATTTAAGAAATATTTATTATTAAATTTAGATATACCTGATTTACTGTTATGATTAGTGGGTTGCTTCTTCAAATATATACATTTGTTTAAACAGTTTTTTATTATTTATGTACTTCTATTAATATTTATTTAGTAATTTAAATAGTAAATAAGTGTTCTGAAGTTTGTATTTTAATAAAAGTTTTAAAATTTATTAAATTTTTAGGAAGCAAAATTTCAAAATTTAGATATTTATTTTTAAAAATATATTTTCAAATGTTCGATATATGTATACAATTAAGAAATATATTTATGTTTCTATACAATATTGATCGAACTTTTAAAAGGAAATCTATTTATAATCTAAACTTCAGAGAAATATATAAAATGTTAGAGCAGAGAGAAAGATAAACTTACATCATTTGAACAGTTGTTTCTTTGGAGCAGGTTTGTTTCAAAAGCACCTTAAAATTCTACGAATATAGGTAGGTATTTTATATACCTAAATAAATAATTTTTTTAATTTAGAAAAGTAATTGTTCTTTTTTTTTATGAAAAATGATAAATATCTATTTTTAAATTCATAAATTTCTGGATTATTTTAATAAATTTCATATATGTATATACATATATAAATAAATAAAAAACTTGCTCTTCATTGTTTATAAAATAATATGAAAGCCTTTCTTTTATTGGAGTTACCTATAGTAAAATTCACATTTGTTTAAAATTAACTCAAAACTAGACTTAATAACAATTGTATATGCATGTGAACACACAGAGAAATAATGTGTAACTAAAATATGAGGGATTTCCTTCCGTCTTATATTCCGTTTATTTTCCGATAATTTATTTATTAAACATATACATAAGTGCTGCTAAACACATAAAATAAACATTATAATAATGAATCACTATAAAAATAATTTTAGTAGACTACACAGACGACTAGATGACATAAGTGGGTATCCCTCTATACATATGAATACATATTAATTTACGTAAATTAGAAACTAAGGCTTGGTAAAACCGAACGTCAGAGGTGCATTTTTATAACACATTGTTTAGCAAAGTACAGTCTTGTACTTAAATCTTATCTTCTTATAGTTCAAGAAATAAATAAAACAGCATGCTTGAGTGTATGACTGTACACTTGTGGTGTGATTAATCGCGGTTTTGAACGATTTGAATCAATTGAATTAGATTTGTTTTGATGTAAACAATAGTATTAATAGACAAATTATACATAAATATTGCTATAGGTAGTTTAATTTGATACTTTTCCATTTAAATACACATTTTTTCCTATTGGAATATTTTCTCAATTAAGTTTATAAAGTATTAATTTAAATTGTTTTTAAATCAAGAAAATGATATAATTTACTAATATGTCAAATTTAGATATTTAAACGATTGAAAATTTTTATAGCTATCGGCAGTAGAAACGTAGCAATACTTTCAAAATTTGATTATATTTACAAAACAATCATATTTCGAATTCAAACAATAAAATAATTTGTGTGAAAGTAGTTAGTACGATAGTCGCCATTTTGAATTGTCTTTGGTCAATTATTCCAATTTTCACTAAATAGTAAAGAAATTGTATAAAATACGATTGCTACATTATCTATCATTTACGGCCAACAATAATAACTTTTGTATTCAAGGAAGACATTGTTTCGTCATATTTTCCGGATGAATGAAATGCAATTTTCTAAATTTCCCTGTTGCATTTAAATACCTTAACTGTTCTTATTGTCATAAAATAAAAATTACTTTGATTAATATATTTAGAAGAGTAGAAATAAAAATTGCAAATTTATTGCTAAAATCACAAAATAAGCAATTGTTTATAGGAATATATATATATTTAAACATCTGCAGTGCATTGCACTGGACTTTCTTATACGTAGTAGGTATATTTTGTTTAATTATTCATTACGTTATATTAGTAACTATTATGGCCAGTTAGCTTTCAAATGAACTTCAAACCTAACAAAATATTTATATATATATATTTAATACTTTTAATGTTTTACTAACCTTTGAAATGCTTCTATTACTAAAGTTTAAAATGTACATTATTACGTATTTGTTTATATGATTGTATCTTTTAATTAAATCGTATTTGATTTATAGTTTTGTATTCATAGCGTCATAGTTCTTCGTGATGTATGCAGTACGTCATAAATGAATTTTAATTTAGTTGAGGCGTTTTTAAAATATTTATGACGAGAGAAAGCTAATTTTCTATATAATTTTTGAACATGTAGTTACATGTGTCCTAAAGCTAGGAACCAAATAAAAATAACAGAGGAAAAAAGTGTTTAATTTGATGAAAAAATATTTCATTGGATAAATTTGATTTTAAGAAGAAAAAAAAACATTTATTGGTTGATTCGCGGAAATGTATGACGCAGAGATCAATTTGTTTGTAAATTACTATACATATATACATATAATTGATAAAATTTGGCACAAAAAATATAATTCTCCCATAATTTATAAAATAAATTACAATTATTGTTATTATTTGAAGTTTTTATTACTACTATTATTGGTAAAAGTAAGAATAAACCCCCGCTATACATCTATAAATAATTCCCATGCATAGGTTCCCATATACTGTGGGCGTGTTGACGTATGGTAAACACGTGTGACTTTATAAATCATTATTTTATAGTTATAGAATCAATAATCGATTATTATTGGAATGCGTAATTTACATTTACGGACACACACTATTTCCCAATAATAATATTTTATTATCATTCTTAACCTATATTAATAAATTTATCCCCAGCCTTAATCAGAGTTGCTATATTATGAAACATACAATACAATTTTGTTTTGGCTCCAGGTGTATTTAATAAAAATATTTATTGATCTCAATCAAACATTTACTATTTATTTTTGCTTCGAAAATACCCAAAATATTTTTTTATATAACTTACGTCAGGGTGTACAAAAAAATGTTATTGTTATCAACTATTTTATTTTTAAATTATTCATTACGTAACTAGGATGCAGAACACATATAATTCCGGTAACATATCAAGATACCAGAACATACACTATTATAACACTAAATTTATTTATTATTTAAGTTAACTCAACTATTCATAGTACCGTGCTATTATTTATTTGGTAGGAATATAATTGATATATTCTTAGTGTCGTCACGAACTTCTTGGTTGGTTGGAAAATAAATATGAAGTTAGTTGCTGGACTTATATGTATGTAGGTATATAAGTTTGTAGCAAAAATATGTATAAGTATGGTTCTTCTAAATAGTTTTAAGGATTTGTATTAATTATAAATTTGTAATTATGTTTCTTATACATTTTTATAAGTTATATTTTTAAGTAATATAGTCTAACAAACAAAATATGCAGGATCGATTTATTAGTTTGAGTAGACATTTAACAATGACGAAAATAACCCCTATCAATCTGTTGTTTGGGAAGTAATTTACTAATAATGAAGATAAACCCTAATTTATTTTTTCTTTCGAGAAATTTGATAATTTGTACATTATCAGGTTGTGGTTGCGGATACAGAATACACAGACACACACACGCGCGCGCACGCACAGGCACACGCACACATTCACGCATGCACTTATCTATGGCTACACCATTTTTGCTCGAATATAATGCTAATAAATTTAAATGCAAATAACTAGTTTTCGAATTGATGTTCGAGTATTGATTTGAAACAAAAGTTATTATCTCCGCGTATAATGCATATTTCCCATCGTATTTCCGAGCAATTATTACTCATTCATTAGGAGTAAATCAATAAATACAAGTGACTGATTCACCTAACAGAAGAATTGATCTGTACAGATGCGTAAATCTAAAAATAAATTTTACACAGTTGGAAAAATCTGGGAACTTAAGATCTAATAAGATAACAAATATCGAATGAAACCGCAAAACATATCAACAAATATAAATATCATTGTTCTACGTAGAATTACATACACACAAATAATCCAGTAAATAATCAAGGAAATGCCAATTTATAAATTACTAATAACATGGTGTCTACTACATCCCATAATTTGTCGTCTTATTTAGTATCACAGTGGCTATGACTAGTTATTGCACTGGTATTAAAATTGATTGCAAATTGTCTGACCCAGATCCATAAAATTTATAATAATATGCAAAGTAGCAGGCGTATGTAGCGATCGATAAGAATCGCATAATTGAAAATCGTAGATCAAAATCATTCTGTATATGTTGCAATCCCGTGTGTTATGATTTTATAAGATTTATATGAAACCTTGGACAAATAAAAGTTATTTTCATACTTTGATATTAATTAGTTCATTATATAAACGCAAATTAATTGAATTTTTTTTCTGAAGAGAAAAAAAAAAACTTTTATAATAACCAATGTTTTTTCAAAAAGAATGCATTTAAAGAAATAAAAACATACATATACATGTATATTTCTATTCCTTTAACACCACATTCTTTTTTTTTACATTTTATAGACTGTTTTGCTTGCCCCAAATTAGCACAAAGAGCTTAAGTAATTGGTTACGTATTTCTTATATTCTTCAAATAAACACTGTCACTCGCGCGTACGACCAAAATTTGTCACTTCTTCTTCTCTGACGATACTAAACGAATAGACATCAAATTTGGTATACATAATCCATAGGTACACAATTCGTGCCGCTTGCATTTTAAACCTATTACGCCATTTATTTTCGGAGCTATTAGGCCCCGAAAAAGGTAGTGATCTTAAATATTGACTTTAGTAAAATATTGTAAATACCAAAATATCTATAATAAATTCGAATATATTTTTGATCTTGATATTTTATCAAAAATAAAAACCGTTAAAACATATTTAATAATTGCCTAAACAGTGATTTGATTTTACTGGTGAAATCTACATTTGCATTGTTACACACTACGAAAAAGTGACATTGATAAAATACTTTTGACTGAGCATTGGTTTCGCCAATTTTGATTATATTAACTTAAACTTTGGGTTTGTAACTGACTGACCGATAAACAACATATTTGATTGTTTAATAAAGCATAGTACCACTGTAACTAAAAATATGTTTATTTTAATAACAAATATGTTAATATGCCCATATGACACAAAATAAAGAATAATTTTGTTGAATAATAAATTACAGTAGTGCAAATGAACTAAAACAACATATATGTCGAAATCACATAAGAAGAACATTTTTGTAGCATGAATCATACACTTTTTACATATAATCATATGGAGTGTAGTGATGATTCATTCCACAAAAATGCTCTTCTTATGTGAATTCGCCTATAGTGACCAAGTTACAGAAAAACCACCCATGAATATCTAGACACATTTCATCATTAAATTGTCATGAAACTTTTTTATTTACTTCGAATACAGTTTATAAATTTTAATTGCTATAGTAACCACTGCAAATTAAATCGTAAGTACGCATGTTTTGATCCTAGATTATGCGATAATTATAATAATAAAAGCTCCTGCTTCATTATCCTTGCATAAATTAATGTCAACCATATGTGTGCTACATGTATTTTGTATTTGTTTTCTTGTATGTTTGTTTGTTAATCTTTTAATATACATAGTTTGTTTACCTCCGCGATATGCAGAAACATGTGCGTTAGTTAAAGTAGAATATTTTAATTTAATATGGCGATTGGCATACCTAACTGTCATCTCAATGTCATTCATATAACTTGATCTAGTGTGGTCGATAATAGGATATTTTTATAGTATAGATCAGATATTTTCCATTTTATATCCGTCTTATTGCAGAACATGGCTGAATTTATTATTTTCTTTTGTTCAATTGCTCAAAATTCATAAAAACATAAACAGTTGCGTCTGTTTAATTGCTTATAACATTTTGGCGCAAATTGATTAAATAAATATGCTTTTTCTTAAGTCTTAATCAATATACAGATATTTAATTTATAATATCTTTAAAACTTTAGCTTGAAAAATTTCCTCAAAAATTTGGAAGAAAATCGCGTTTCTAATTCAATATTTTTCATTTTTATTAACCTATCGTCGAATTCACATAAGAAGAACATTTTTGTGTGCATGAATCATACACTTTTACATATAATCATATGAAGTGTAGTCATGCCTATATGTGTTTATTTGTATAGACGAGAAAGAAAACAATTAAATATGTTATTATTTGTGATGGTTGAATTATTTGTGAACATTTGATCATTTTAGAATTATTGATATTGTTTATAACACTTATATTATTTAAAATTTCAAAATTCATAATTATATTTTCTCAAATTATTACATTTGTATTTTATTATCTTTCGTATCCCTATTGTTTATAAATAAAAGTGCAGATATTTAAATGTATTTTCAAAATATAATTGTAACACATATTTTTCTGTATTATAATTAAAGATACATATATATTTTTTTTTTTCGTAGAGTTCGATGTACGTTACTACGTCATCTGCTGCTAGAAAAAATGCATTTGTAAACGTACTGACGTCAGTACTTAAAAAAAAATACATGTGAAAGTGGCTGCATTCTCGCTTACATATATCTATCTTGCTTTTACTTAAATATTTAGACCTCTTAAAAAAAGAGATGGGTATATAAATGTCACTTTTAACGACAGGAAATAGCTAAAAATCAAGCAAGCGTTCCAATTTGAATTTTTCAATCGAAAGTTCTAAATGAAATAGTATAAACTTATTTAATAATATGCATTAACTATATTTTCAGTTTTGAATAGTCTTCGTTATTAATATATACATTAATATAAAAAATATTTGTATTTGTGAATATTAAGAGTAAATCATATTTTTTAAATATTCTGTAATTTAAAGTATTTACAAAAATTCGAAATCTAAAATATTTGTCTTGTGAAAATTCTTGAATATATTTTAAATTAAATCAAACCAAATTCGAAAATGTCACCTGGTTATAAATTTATTACGCATAGATTTGAATTTATTTTGGAAAAAAAAGAATTTGTGATATAATCTTTTATTCATGGATAAAATGTGATTTTTATGTTATGAAACGTCCTGACATTTCCTTTGAAGTTAAATCAACCTAATGTAGAACTAAGGCTAATCCAACAACTCACATTGTTTTTTGGCGAAAAATATTAAAACTCTAAAGTTTGCAACGTAACGTTTGTGGTTGGATTAACGGTATGGTGTGACCAGTGACGTCATATTGCGTATACTATATTCTCTATAGTTATTCTCTATAGTTGTTATTGACCTAATATATCGTTAGGAAATGGTTAAATATAGAAAAAAATCATTGCTATTTTTATTTATTTATCATAATTTATTTTTAATTAATTACCCGGAATCAAGTAATTGCTAAACAAATATTTTACATTGCCGATCTTAATTTATCATACAACTTCCAACTTATCAAAAATCTGACCACTACTGATTTGAAAATAACTCAGAGACTTGTGTTAAATATATATATATATATATATATATATATATATATATATATATATATATATATATATATATATATATATACATATATACATATAAAGTTTTACAAATCGACCACATTTTATTTTATATATACATATACAATACAAATAACAAATCTTAACCTACATATCTAAAAGGTAACTATTCTATACAGCCAAAACAATATAATAATATATACATAATTTTACTTACTTAAATTTAAAACTATTGCATTAAAAATGGAATGTTTATAAATTAAATAAAAAAAGCTTAAATATTTAGATTGATGCAAAATAATAAGTAACTGAATTTTTATAATTTATCATTTTGAAAATAAAACTTGGCAAGCAGGGATGGTTAATATTTAATAAATAAATTTCAACAATATTTTATATGTCACAATCTTGTACAATTATCTGTAAACCTTAAAATTATTTGTGCCGTTTTCAGGAGGCACTCACAGAACCAATATTTCTTGAAGAAGTATTGACCAGAGTTGAAATTGCACTTGTTGCACCCTAAACATAAAATTGTTTTAGTTTGAATTTTTTGATATATTAAGATTACGTAAAAGAGTCACTATTTATTTTCTTCTTTCGTAAATCTTATAATTTTTACAATTTTTTCTTTATTAAAAAATGACGTTTTTTCATCACAATTTCTAGAAATATGTGACAAAATTCTTAAAACTTGAAAATTGGCCATTAAACCTCAAAATGCGAAATTCGTTTATAGGTTTGCGTCTATGAAATAAATCATATTTGATTTTATATTCAAGGAAAAAAAAATATGTGCTATCTGTTAAATTTATTGCATTTATTTAGTTGACCGTTTTAAGAAAATTCTGTCAAAATAAAGTCTGTTTTATACCATTTTTGTATAGCGCAATAGCAACTTCTTTTTATGAAATCTTAATTTTTATAGTATATTTTAATATTAAACCACCACAATTATGAGCTGAAAAATATTTATTTGAAACAACCATTTAGTGGTGACGTGCGAATAATTATTTTTAAATTAAACGTCAATGAACGGAAGATATGAAAAAACAATACAATAAATTGTTTATTGAATAAACTTTATTGTGTTATGTTTATTATATAATAAAAAAGTCTAATGTTACTAATAAGTATCTCATGGCATCACTAGCTGGTTATGATTCGATGTAGTTTATATGTGATTTGATTAATTAAAATAAATAAATTAATGTGTTGACGATCTATGTGTGATTATGATTGTTTACTGATTAGATAATTGCCATTTTTAAATCAATAATAATGATTTTTTTAATGATTGTAAAATGTTAAACGGTTATCACACGTTATTCAAATGAATGTTTGCGATTTTTTTCTGTTTACCGTTTTATTTTACTAGTAATCATGTATCTTATGTCGTTGACTGTAAACTTGTTTCGTAATAATTTTTGACTGAATCATTGTGTGTAGGAGAATTGACATAATCTATAAATCTCACTGCCGCTGCCTATAGAAAAAAGAATTTTATATAAATATGTACAAAGAAATATATTGACACTAAAACAAAACATGCAAAACAAATATTGGATGTTTGCAATTTGCAATAATCTAAAAATCCATAAAACTTCATCGAACACAGTACGAAATTAACATTTATATTACCTTTAGTGCACTCCCAAGAAAACTAGATATAGCTCTTGTCACTGAAACCGCTGCATTAACTAACCGCCCTCTAAGTTCTCCATCTCCATTTGGTATCCCATTTACAGGCCGAAACGCAACTGGAGGCAAAGGAGCCTTCTTTGTAGTCGGTTTTTCTTCATCAAACTGAATTAACTGTGGTGTATATTGTGCTTGGACTCTTGGAGAACGCGTTGCTTTTCTTGTAGGGCTATCATCATAATCATCAACATCCGCATAAGAAGCAGTGTTTCTTGTAGCTGCCCCCGCCAGTTGCGACACATCTAAGTTCTGTACTAATTGAGGATTTTGTTGTAGCGCCTGAATTTGTTTCAACAAGATAGCTAATTCAGCTTCGCTCAAATCCCCTACAGTTTTTTTAGTTGTGGTTCTTGGTCTACGAGTAGTAGTAGTAGTGGACGTAGTTGTTGTTGTGGTTGTTCTACGAGTTGTCGTAGATTCACTTATAACAGCTTTGATATTCCTTACGGCGTTTGGATCTCGTTGCAATGCCTGGACTTCTTTTAACAACGTCACCAATTCTTGCGGACTTAACTCTCCTCTTCGTCCAGGTATATACGTAGCACTAGGTTTACCTGTAAAATAAATTTTAATTGTTAAAACCGAAAAAACTTTTGAAATTATACCATTTACCTGTAAATTGTGCAACTATGTTCTGAGCAGCAACCGGATCTTTTTGTATCGCCTGGATCTGTTTCAACAAGTATGTAGCTTCAGTTTCATCGAAATCTGGAACTGCTCTTGGTCTGATTGTAGAAGACGGGATTGAATTTGTCACGGGATCTGAACCATCATAAACAACCGGGGTTAATCGAGTAGGTTGTCGTGTTAAAATTTCTTCAGTGTTCGTTTCAACTGCGGGATATTGAGGTCTTGCTCTTTGAAGAACTGGTGCTCTTTGAGGTTGAACAGGAGCCATCGCGTTGAGTAGCCAGTTAAGACCTTGTCGTATCATGCCTGGTCGTTGAGTTGTTGGGGCAGGTTGTTGAGTTGTTCTCTGGAAATCAATCAATTATTAGTATGTGATTTTTTATATATCATGTAGACACAGTTTAGTGTCCACTGTTTTTAGTTTTTATTATTACCTCTGGTTGTAGTTGATTAATGAATTGTAACTTTGGAGTACTTGGTCCAATTCCTCGTTGTTTTAAAATAGCGGCCAAAACAGCATCACTACTTGTACCGTATGGTAATGAAATCGAGGCGGGTGTGGTTTGAGTATTTAACTCTTGTATGTTGTATTGTTTGAGCAGTTTTTCCAATTGAGCTTGTTGAGCACTGACGGTGACCATTTCAACTTTTTGCGTTGTACTTGGTATCAAGGTTTCTAAGAGTTTGGAAGTTTGAATTTGTGGTGTTGTCGTCTGGAATTTTGAAGGTTGTATGTTGTATTGTTTGAGTAACTGTTCCAGTTGCGCCTGTTGTGAATCAGGCTTTGCTGTACTTTGAGATAAGGCTTGTAGTAGATTCAAAGCTTGTAACTCGTTAGATTTAGTTGGAGTTTGCAGAATTACCTAAACCAATTCAGATTGTTGTTTCGATAAAAACAATTTTAAATTGACTTACATTTTTAACTGGGGTGTTTGCCCGAATAGGTCTAGCTGTCGTCAGAGCTTTGCCTAAACGCCCTCCTCCTCCACCAGGAATCTTAAAAATAAATAATTAATATCGCACTCGTATTTATTGCAAAAAATGCGTACCAAATTTGTCAAGAATGATAGTTGCTTCAATATAGCTGCTTGTTCTTTTTCCAGTTGTTCTAATGTTTCTAAATTTTTCTTTTGTTCTTCAGTTAAAGTCTTCAACGTACTTGAAATAGTTCTAGCTGTGGAAGAAGGTATTTGAATTGTAGGCTCAGGAGTGACAATGAATGGTTGTATTGTTATTCTTTCTGGTTCTTCTGTTGTTGTCGTGGTTGTTGAAGGAGTCGTAGGAATAAATGTAGTTGTTTTGATTGTAGTTAGACGTCTGCGAGAGGTACGCATTGGCTGAGATGTTGTTGGTTGAGGTATTGTTGGTTGTGTTGTTCGGTTACGCTGTCTTATTACAGGAGCTTGAGTTGTTGGAGATTCAGTTGTTGTAGGACGTTGAGTTGTTGGTGGTCGAGTTCTAGGTGGCTGAGTTGTTGAAGGTTGAGTAGTTGTGCGTTGAGTTGTTGTGGTTGGGGGCTGAGTTGTTGTTGGTTTAGGTGTAGTAGTTGTTGGTTTTGGTGTGGTTGTGGTTGGGCGTTGAGTTGTGGTAGGAGGTGTAGTTGTTGTTGGACGTTGAGTAGTTGTAGGAAGTTGAGTAGTTGTAGGACGTTGAGTAGTTGTAGGAAGTTGAGTAGTTGTAGGACGTTGAGTTGTTGTTGGAGGTTGAGTTGTAGTTATTGGAGGTTGAGTTGTAGTTGTTGGAGCTTCAGTTGTTGTAGAAGTAGGAGATGTTGTTGATTGTGGAGTTGTAGTTGTTTGTGGAGCTGTAGTTGTTTGTTGAGTTGTAGTTGGAACTTCAGTTGTTGTAGTTGTTGGAGATTGAGTTGATATTTTCTCAGTAGTAGTACTTGGCGAATCTCTTATAATCGAAGCCACTGTTGAAGCTTGCGCTATGATAGGTGCAACAGAAGTAGGTGCTTGTGTAGAAGCAGCCATCAAGTTTGCCAACATTGTTCCAACAATATTTTGAATTGTGGTTACACTTTGCATTGCTGACATTTTTGTAGTTGAGGATGTAGTAGTTGATGGGGTTGTACTGCTCCTCAACTCATTTAGATCGACGTTGATACGATTATTCACCTACAAATTAAGCTTGCATCACTCAGAAAATGTTAGTTTATTAAAAATAAACATTACCTCAGTAATTGCTGAAGCAGTTACTGGTTTCCATCTAAATACTGCATTCCCAGATCCAGCTGACAATGGTTTATCTGTTTTAACTTGATTCGTCTGAAATTTGAGTAAAATTAAAGTATCTCTTAAGAATATAAATGTGATTAACTTACCAATGGATCAATTTCTAGTGTTTTATATATCTTTCCTGGAGTAGAATCTACATTATTTAAACCTGAATTCCCATTAATAAACTCATAAAGAGTAGGAATGGTTGTAACAATTGGCTTTTCTGTAACTGGTGCTGCATTTTGAACATCCTGTAATTTTATAAATTATGTAAATTTATGACGTGTATTTATTCAATATAAATCCCGTGCGAGTTTTTGAGCTGATTAGTAGCCGTGGAGTGGCGTTTGGATTATTTGTAATACATTTAAAAGCATTTTCAGTCACCTGCTGATGGTTGCCTCCAGACGGAGGAATGACACCTTTTTGTATTTGTAGTGTGTACAATGTGTTGTTTATACAATTTTTCAATAATCCCGTGTTAGATATATGAGCTTGAAAATGGAAATGACCGATGAGTGACGATTATATAATAAAATTCGATTCCGAAGTTCCGTTTAATTTTGTGATAATAATATACATTGTAGACCAGTAAATTTGAACGATACTCTTCAATTTAAAATAATGGCAGAAAAAACTGAATCGTCATCGAATAGAATGTATGGAATATATTTTTAACAAACTTTTAGAAAAACGTTACAATATTTACTGGTCGAAGAAAGATTTAGAAAAATAGATGATAGATGAAATAAATAGATGATAGACAGTTCACTGAACGAGAATTGAATCCAGAGAGTCCATAGCATCCGTAGAAAATATTGGTCGATTTAGCAAATCCGTTTCTGTTGAAATATATATTTATATTCAACTGGTTTCGTCCGCCTTAGATTTCTAGCATCGGCCGCCGATTTTCTACGATTTGCAATGTCCTCAAACCAGGTGACCAAAGAAAGGAAGGACAAGAAGCTAACTTTAAAAATTATTCTGAAGCCCAGCACCCGTAAAAGTATTTATAATATATATAAAATAGTTATTGACAAAACGGGTAGATACCGTGGTAATAGTGTTATCTGCGACGGTGCCTTGGTCAGGAGTTACTTGGTTACTGGTTATATCCGGAGGATTCTCTCGTGTATCGAAACCGCGTACTTGTATCACCGGTTCCTCCGGCACCAAAGTACCATTCGGAAACTTACGTATGATTGTGTTATTCGGGTAAATGCCAACAATGAGAAATGGTGTTTCTTTAGTAGGATACATGGACGGTTTTTTACGCACCACCGTATTGTTTGGCAAGATCGCAAATAGGTAATAGTCTTTTTGGTTCGTTGGAATTTGTGTCGTGGTAGGTGTACTGCCGAATCTAAGCGCAATCGTGTCATTTTTCAGGTTTGTGGATTCGATTGTGTTAGATGAAATGTCAAGCGTGGTTGTTTCGGTTTCAACAAATGTGGTTGTTTCGACAGAGTTTTCAGTAGTTGTAGTTAACATGTCGATATTTACATCCGTTGATTCAAGGTTTTCGGATTCAGGAGTAGTACTGAATATTTCAATTGAAAAATCAATGTTGTCCAAATCAACAGTTGTTGCTTCTCCTAAAGTTGAAGTATCCAAACTACCAAATGTAGTAGTTTCTCCTAAATTTGAAGGAAATTCGGTTATACTACCAAATGTAGTTGTTCCCGCCGCTGAAGAAGATTTTGTAGTACTAATAATCTCAAAAGGTAATTCAGAACTGCCTAAATTTGAAGTCTCAGTATTAAAACTTGATCTAGTAGTACTTTCAAACGGCAAATCAGAAATTGCATTCTCATTAGTACTGAAAGTACTAGTAACTTCATTTTTATTTAATAATTCAAATTGAGCAGATAAATCAATAACATCATTGGCAGAATTTATGGAAACACTTTGAATATTCACAGAGAAAAGATTTGGAAAGGCTGGAGGCTTGAAAGCAACCGGTTCTGATATAGTGGCAGACTCAGTTGGAGATGATGTTGTAAACGACACAGTTGCAGATTCTGGAACAATAGTTCCTTCAACGAATTTCATTATATTCATATTTGTTACTCCTTTTTCTGTAGTTTTTGTCAAATCTTCTGCTTCGGAAGTTACAGGTGAAGATATGTCCGATTCTGGCATTATGGTGTTCATTGTTACGGTTGTGGAGGAAATAGGGATTATAGTAGTTGTTGAAGGAGAAGAAACAGTTGTAGACATACTGGATTCTGGAGTTGTACTGATCATATTTTCAGTTGTGGAAAGGGAGATTACAGTTGTATCGTCTTTTCTATCTTCATTTGGAAGATTTTTGGATCTTGATTCGATACGTAAAACATTTTCTGTAGTTGTTCTTTCCGTCGAATTCATTTTAGTTACTGATTCAGTTTCCATTGCAACAATTTTGGTTGACGAATCTACCATAGGAGCAACTTTGGTCATTGTGCCTTCCTTAAGAATAACGTTGGTTGTTGATTCTGATGCCATTGTAATAATTTTAGTCGTTGAATCTATCCTAGGAGCAATTCTAGTGGTTGACTTTTCCTTAGGAACAACGCTGCTCGATGATTCTTCTGGTGCAGCCGTTAGAGAAGAAGATTTGGCTGTCGTAGTTACTGTGTTACCAATGTTTAATAAAGAAAGCAGGGTGGATAGGGTACGTTTTTGTAAAGTATTTTCAGAAGAAATATCATTCAAAAACCCTTTAATAGGGTTTATGGTTGTGGTGATTTGTGTAGGGGATAATGATTGAGTTGTGGAAACGATAGTTACAGATCTTAGTTTCTCCGTGATCGCGCGTTTAGTGGTTGAAGATGAAGAATAAGCTTTAGCCGGATGTGATCTAGTGCTTACTAATTTTTGAGTGGGTTTAGTTATAATTACCACGCGTTCAGTGGATGATGGGCTCGTTGTTGTTTCAATAATACTTTGAATGGACGACAAAGAATTCAAAATTCTGTCTATGACCGATCGCGGGGTCCCAAAACTTATATCTCCTTTCCTGGACGGTATTTTTTGAATTGTTTGTGGTACTCTTGGTTTTGGAGTCGTCGTTGGTTTAGCTGTTGTTGTTGTTGTTGTTGTGGAAGAGTTCTGAGTCAAAGATTGAATAATTTGTTGAAATAGCGAATTAGAGTTCTCTGTGGTTAATTGTTGTTTAGTGTTTTCACGTTTAGATGAAGTTGTTGAGAACATTGTAGAAGACCGAAGTGGATTGTTAGTTGAAGAGATAATAGAAGTAGTAGAAGTAATAGCGTGTAGAATACTCTCTAATAAATTTATGGGTCTACTAACTTGATCGCTTGTCTTTGTCAGTTTATTATTATTAGTCTTTGTCGGATTAGGAGTAGTATTTGTTTTGTCGTCGGGAGTGGATTGCAAGTACTCGTCTCTGATCAAACTAGCGGATGGGATGGACACTCGGACGGGCTCATCCAGTGAAATGATTTCCATTCCAAGCTCATTTTCTTCTGTTATAACTCCCGGTTGTGTAGTAGTGGTTGTTGTCTGTAAATAGAACACCTCTCCAATTTTCAACATTCCTCAATTATTGTACACTTTAACTACGATTCCGTAACTACTGTAATAGTAAATTAGTTCAATATATTTTTAATATAATAGTAAATTAGTTCATTATGTTCTGAATATATACAATGATATTGCAACTTTGACACTACGAGTTTCCAAACTAAAAAAAAAATTTTTTCGACTTTATGCTTAGCTCGTTTTATCGAAATTGCAATAAAATATGGTTACACTGATGAAATTATAATTTTAAGCGAAATATATTTGGTTAAATTTAGTGATAATTAAGATTTTGATTTCACAAAAAATAAAAACCAAATATTTTGTTTTTTACAACACGCTTAACGTTCAGGTCACGCAAAATAGTAGCTATTACAACATTATAAAGGCTAAAATTACATCTTTCGAAATTAAACATATATCGCAATTGCATCCCTAAATAGTCATGAATATAATATTATGAATTTAATTCGTTACAAAATGGCGACTTTGATACGCAACCTTAATAGTCAGTACAATCATCGAAAGATAAGAAATAAGGACCGCTTGTACTATATAGTCGAATTAATTATTTTTAGAAGCGTATGTAAAGATATTTATTTACATTTTTATCTTAACTTCTATTCAATTGAAAAATTCAAAATATTGATTCGAATTTGTCATTTTGCAAAAGAATATATGTTTAGGTTACTACATTTGGTACGAAATAATAATAATACAAAAATTTGTTCAAATAAACCAAGCTTAGAAATCCATATAAATATAAGTGCTTTGTGCCAGTGCAGTTTAATTCTTAAGCGATACTTGTACATGCGGGTTTAACTTATTTCTTAAAATGTCTTAAAGAATTATGTACAATTATATACAGATGAAAAAAATTAAAATGAAAAGCCATAATTCGATATCCATTTGCGTTTATTAGTATCAATAATATATGTTGTGGTAGAAAAAAATACATATTAGCTTATATAACTACTCCCAATACTAACAGAGTACATCACCTTATGTAACAATAGATATATGATTATGTAAATATAATAGAAAAAAGCCTTAAAATATACAAAATACTGACATAAATTTGTTTCATATATACAATTAATTTTTCAACAAGTGCGAAGAAAAATAGTGTATAACTTGTAAAAAAATCACAAAAAATCATAATTTGAATAAATTCAACGATGTATAAAAAAATAAAATTAGAAAAATTAACATAACTTAAATTAAACTTAAAATATTGAGTATTTATTGTTGAGTATTATAAAAACAAAAATATCTATTAAAAATATTGATGTAATTATTTTCGTAAATAAAAAAATTAAAGCTCTCATTTAAACTGGAATTGTGTAACGTTTTAAAACCTGGAATAAAATCTTCATACTGGGTTACGCTATGACGTCACCTATGACGTCACAATCGGTTAAACGACCACTGATAATCCAAAAAATAGTCGTTGTAAGTCGGTTTGCCAACACCCTTAAGAAAAAGACAGAAATGTGTCAACATGAACTACTAATAATAAATACTAATGTCCAATGTGTCCAAATTGTCCAGTCTCAGCTTGGTTGTTCTGTCAAATTGTGCTGTTGTGTTTTTTAGGAAAAAAAATCAGACGAATCTTGTTATTTTATGGATATAAATTAATGGCTTTTCATTTTGCATGAATGCTTCAATGATATCGTATTTAAAATTCCCGTTTTCGTTCGCGCCGAAAGTTGATGGCTCACTTACCGATATGACCGGAGTTACTGTGGGTACCGTAGGTACATATGCTGGTGCTGGTGTAGCTTTATTGAAGCCTGTTGCTCTCAAGATGTCGCTACGGTATTTTGAACTGAAGCGATGTGGCTTAGATTTCGAGACTGGTGCCTGAAATACATTGTTTTATGGTTTTCAATTTATATAGGAAAGGATTTAGAGTATACAATTAATATCAATATGTATTTATTGACATATATGTAGATTTGTTCGCGATTTAAAATCAAATTCAGCTGTTCCATACGTAGGCTGGGCCACCTGTTGGATTCTTTTTAAAGTGCGTGTTTTTCGACAGTCTGCAACACCGACGAGCTTGACATTGATACATCCTTACAGCAGAGGTTTGACACTACATATCCACCAATGTCAAGCGCGTCAATGTTGTAAACTGTCGAAATAACAAGCACTTCAAAAAGAAACCAACAGCTGGCTCACCCTATATGATTATTAAATAAAAAATAATTCAATACACATGCATAAAATCAATCACATTTTCATAAAACAATACAAAATATCTTTTTAATATTAATGTAATAACAATCAAATAATAAATCATTATAATTTATCAATAAAGGGGTTCATACCTCACTTGTGACAACATAATGTTCAACAGCGTTATTCCTAGCTGGATAACTTCTTTTATGCGTAGTCGTTTCTATTTTTGGCGTGGCAGTTGTGCTTCTTATACCTTTCTTGCTACTATAAAGTCCAGTGGCTGCTTTTGGAGTTTGCAGATTTCTTGGCTTAGCCCTATTAGTTCTATTTCTTTCAGCTGCTGTTGAATTCATATAATTCGGTTTCGATTTTTCGGATTTAGCCGGATCTGCTTTGAATCTAGCGTGGAATCTTTGTCTTGTAATTTTTGAAGTAATTGAAGTCAAAACTTCTTTCATTGTTGAAGTACTAGGGGGTAAAGCAGTTGGTTTTATGGCTGTTTCGATTTTATTCTCGCTTGTCGATTCGGACATTTCGACTCTTGTTGTCGTTCTTGGGGCAGAACGCCTTGGGGCGTGTGGTGAAGAGCTTAAGACTTGGATAGTATTATCTTCTTCCTATATTAAAAATATACTCATTTAAAATGATTAAACTTTACTACTAAGGCCACATCGTCAGTAAATACAAACATGTATTTATATTGCACGCTTATATACTATTGAATAGTTTATGCGATCTATAGTCAACTAACACCTTCGTTCATGGTTTCTTTGTACTTATCTAGCTGTGTTCCCAATAGTAAAGTTTAACCGAAATATTAATATATTTAGTGTGTATTCAGTATAAAATTTAATTATACGGCATTTTTTAAATTTATTACCAAAATAGACTATATTTATTTAAAAAAAAACATTTCTAGGGAATCACAATGAGTGCCAAGGAAGCATGACACCAGTTATCTTTTTTTAATGTATGTCCATTGTTTTTTAAGAGAACATTTCGCTCAACCTTTGGTTGTTTTCAAATACTGACTACAACTCTATAAGTTAACCTTTAACATTTAAACTTGCAAAATACGTAAATCACTTTTAAGTAATTACTTATATAAATTTACACATTCACTCTTGTGGTCTTGTATTGAGTTAATTATCCACTTTATTCCTTTTACTTCGATAAGATCTGCAGTACTCAAACAATTAAATTTCGTGCATGAACCTGCCTCACAAATCGTTCTCATAATACTACCGGATAAGTATTTCACAGTTTTGAGGTCATTGATCAAGATATATATAATTTATCAAGATTTTCGTAATACTACGTTTGTTTGCTGACCGCTGGTCATGTATTTAGGGCAAATGGTTACCGCCATTTATTTTATGGATAATCAGAAAATAAAAAAAGTGTCTCGATTCTTGTGTACATGAATTGTAGTATAAAGCAATTTTATTTTAAAAGAGAAAGTAAACCACAGTTGTTTGACTGGAGGGTTTTTTTTTATTTATCATGTCAGTTCGCTATGAAAGTGAAATATCATTGAACCAATAAATAACATATATGTTTGTGATTGATTTGATGTATTAAGGATGTAAATAAGTTGACTGTGTTTATTCAACGGAGCATGCAAAATTTGTTATAATCTCTATGAAGAGAAACTTGATTATAAAATTGATTTTTTTTTTATTTATATAAAAATGAGCTTAGAATAATATGTAATAGTACACGGTACCAATAAAAATACTTCTGCATATTATTGAGAGTTATTCAATGTTTTCCTGTGAAAATTTTGAGTTGTGTATTTCGAAATCTAAATAACTAATTTATTCTATAATTTTAATTGATAATTTTGATATAATTATCAAGAAACTTGCACAACTTCCGAAAAATTTTAAGTCTCACAGTTATCGGGTTAAATAAGCCATACACTATTTAAAGTAAAAGTTAATAACGAATTAAGTCGTAGTTACTTTAACTCAAGTTACATGTGTAATATTATAATTCAACAAAAATTAGTTGAACAATTTATGTTACAAATATTTCGTAGTCTGCAATCTTAAGAGACATATAAGACATATAAATGTTTAAAGAATCTAAACTATTTTTAGAAATTTGTATACTCTCAACTTGAAGGTCTCAAGTTTAACAAATAAATATAAATAAAGTAAAGAATCTCATTATTGTTTAACTAAAAACAAAAAAAAAAACAATAACTTACTTTTCTTTGATCACGGTGGTTGGGTGGGTATGGCGACTTCAGTACCGCGCTCGAAGACACGATTTTCTCTGGTGTCACGACAATAACATCTTCTTTTGACCTTGTCTCCTACGAAACAATAGTTCATAAGTTCATGTGCCAATGCCATCAGTTCATTCAATATTTATTCACAATAGGTTGTTGGTATAGTGTTGCTATATTGTGTAATTTTGTTCAGAGATCTTCCGTGTTAATTGCATAATTTAAAAACATTTCTATTTTAGACTTTTGAATAAATTACTTATTTGATGTAAATACCAAATGTTCTTTTTGTGTAATTTATTCTATTTGTGTGATAATTATCAAAATATATTGTTAATAAACAGTGTATAATTTTTTGAATATTTGATAATGACGTCATGCAATTTTGGTGCGTATATAAGCAATAACAAGCACGTGAAAATGTATAGCGAAAATGAGAGTGATGTTGTATGTATATCTCAATATATAACCCTTACCCTAAAAAGCTATAAAAATGTTTATCAATACGGAAAATAATTTTGTCTAGGTATAACATTTTTTTCTAGTCGGAAAGTATTTAAACAATTGTATATATTTATGTATAAAATATATTTTTATTATAGTATTATAGTTGGGTTTTAAAAATGTAATCTAACACCAATGTAAATTAATGGTTTTCTTCTATACTGTTTATTTTAGCACACATCTAACTAATAGTAGTTCATTCGGATATGGGTAATAAAATAAAATAGAAAATACATCATTGTAAATATACCTTTTCTTTCTTAGCAATGATCAAAGCTTTGAAAGGCTCTGGGTAATTATCGGATTCTTCAATCTGTTCTTCGGAACTTGTCAAATCAGAATGATTCTTAGTGGTTCCTCTTTTCGTATTCCTGGATCGTTTTAAAATTGTCTCAGAATTGTCAGCATCCTTCACACTTTTCGACATATTACTCTCAGCAACTTCTTGACTATGAAGTTCATCTTCCATTTTGTTAAACCTAGAAACACCTCTCCGTAAAGATCTCGCAGGAGCCTCATGCTTCAGTTCATACTTGAACGACCTCACGGGAGTTTCAATCTTTACTTCAGCCTTTTGTCTTACAGGTGTTTCAATCTTTACTTCAGCCTTTTGTCTTACAGGTGTTTCAATCTTTACTTCAGCCTTTTGTCTTACAGGTGTTTCTATCTTTACTTCAGCTTTTTGTCTTACAGGTATTTCAATCTTTACATCAGACTTTGCCTTAACAGGAGCCTCATGATTCAGTTCAGGTTTTGAAATTCGCACAGGAACTTCTTGCTTCACTTCAACATTTGCTTCAACCTTTGAGAGTCTTACGGGAGCTTCGCTTTTCACTTCAGGTTTCGCAGTAGTTGTACGCTGAACTCTAGACCGCCTAGGTGCCAAATTTTGTAACCTCGTTTCTGAAATGGTAGGTTCTATCTTTTTTGGTCGACTTCTTTCCTGTTTTGGAGCTCGTCTTGATGACTCTGTTGTTGAGCTTGTTTCAGAAGTATGTCGATTTCTAATCCTGGCAGTGGATGATTCTTGAGCTCTTTGAACATCTTTTCTTTGGTTTCTTGATCGGGGAGTTGCAGCTTCAGAAGTTGTGGTAGAATGATGATTTCGCCTATTTGGATCAGTGTCCAATTTGTTGTTCTTAACTTCTCTGATTGGTGCCCGACGGTTTAAACCATTCCTGAATTTTGGTTTTACTGTAGTTGTGTCTAATTTTACTGGAGAACGAGTTGTTTCCGTGACTTTTACTTGAGAGCGAGTACTTCGTACTTTTGGAACTAGGGAAGTCGCTTCTAAATTATGTTCAGTTGTGAAACGACTTGCAGTTCTGGCTTTAGGAGACGAAGTCTCAATGTTTGAAAGTTCTTCATTTTTACGGGACTTGCTTCGTACTTTTGGGACGTATGTCGTAGCTTCGTGAGTCTCTATTGTAGCACTTTCTGGGACTTGTTTAGCAGTTGTCAATGGAGAAGTTGATTCTAAAGTTGTTTTTGACAATTCTGGTGCAACATCAACTGCAGTTGATTTCTCAGTTTTTGATTCGCTTTCAAAGAGTGGTAATACTTCTAATTTAGCTTCATCAAAAGATGGCATGCTTCGTAACCGAGAATTGCGTCTCACTGATTTAGGAGCTTCGTTTAGAACTTCAGTAGAAGCTTCAAAAGTGCGTGCTTTTTTTTTTTGAGGAACTCGCCGGTGAACTTTCTCTTGAGTATTAATTTCACTTACTTGAGCATCAACTGCAATTTTAGCTTCACGTCTTCGACTAGATGCAGTTTGAAATCCAGTTCTTCGAACTCTGCTATTTGGTTCATCATCAACATCAATATCAATTCGTTTCGTAATCTTAGTTTCTATTTTACGGCCAGTTCTGGATCGGGTAGGATGCTCATTTTCATTCTCAATCGAAAAAGATCTTCGATTTGTTGATTCATGAGCTACAGAATCAGCAGGTCGTCGCCTGAAGTTCCGTGTACGTGTAATTTCAACTTGATGTGTTGTTGTTTCAGTAACTTCTTTTCTTGGAGGACGAGTTCTTGAAGGAACTCTTGCTGCATATGTAGTAGTTTCTACCCGAAGATTAGATCTGGATTTGATAGGCGTTCTGGTTAAAAATCTACGAGGTTCTTCTCGGACTAGCTCTACTATTGGGGAAGGTTCTGGTTTTTGTAACTTTGGTTCTTTTTTAACTTCCAAAGTTGCTTCACTGGTTTCGGGGGTAAATAATTTTGGAAGCGAAGCTTCTGATTTAGCTTCGTCTGATGTTGACTCAGGGGTTATCGCAGCTTCGGAAGATATTTCTGAAGTCTCACTGGATATTTCTAATTTCGCAGTAGATAATTCTACAACTGGGGTTGAAGATACTTCCAATGTATTTCTATTTCGCAGTAATGGTCTTTTAACATGTTCACGTGGTATATCATCGATTACTTCCTCAACTTCATAAGACGAATGGCCAGATAATTTTCTGCCTGAATCTTGGGGTCTTTGTCGAGTTTCTGTGTGTCGTTCATAATCTAACCTTCGCCTTGTAGGTTGAACTTTTCGACTAGGTTCTTCATCTGCAACTGTGTCGGCTATTTCAGCAAATTCAGGCGATGTTGTAAATTTTGCCCTACCCCTACTTGTGTGTGATTTTTGTACAGGTGTTTCGCTACTTGTAATTGATGGCTGAAAACATAAAGAATTCGGGGCACATTTTTACAAATTCATTGTTTGAAATTGTGAGTATTGTTATTTTAATTTTACTCTTGGATTAACTTGATACTTTTACGTATAAATTAGTAGTATTTTGGGTGAATCTTACAATATTTTAGATAAATTAAATTATCAGGTTGTGTGCGCTTTACAGAATTCCATATAAAGTTTCAGGCCGAGTCTGCTCTAATCAATTGCTTCTGTACTGAAATCTGTAAGATGTACACGATTCTACAAATATTACGCCTATTCTATAGTTTACACTTTACAGTTTCTTATACATTATTATATATCTATCTCCATTTATTTTTTTTTGTGAGAGACGCTATTAATTTTAATTTTATTGTTTAAAATTTTATATATTTAAAGATATACATTAATTAAGTTGCGCATTAACAGCTATCCTGATCAAACAAAGATATGATTTTGTTTATACTAGAGTATGTTTAAATATATGTTTAGCTTAATTTAAATTAATTTCTATACCGCATTGACATGTGGTAATAATTGCAAAGGCAAAGGATATGTGATAAGTTAATATTTTCTTCACTTCGAAAGTCGAGTCAAAATAATTACCTAATAATATTTTTTAAGATTAGTTTTTTTTTTTGTATATGCATATGTTTTATACACTGCTCCAGGTGCGATTGACCAATTAACAATCAAGTGTGTGTTATTAAAAGTTTTGATTTCACTTTTATTAGAACTGCAAAAAATCTGGCGTCATTCGAAGAAATACGTATTAATTGTTTATATGTATCCTTGATACTTTTTCTTCTTGATTGAGTTCGGAATGTATCTTATAAATTACCATATAGTATGTTTTGTCTAAGCATAAATGCATTAGTTGAAGGTGAACATATTAGTTTCGTATTCTTCGGTTTTTCTAGCAAACAATTTTCAATCATTATAGATATGCGTGTTGTCAATTTCGGAAGTAATTTAGGTAAATAATATGCGTAAATGTGATGGTAAATTTGAAAACGAAACTGTATTTTCCGGGTTTTAAGTAACTTCGTCATGACTTTTATTTTTAATATAATGAAAGTGATTTGTTAAGAATTTATGATTAATTATAGTTAAATCGCTTTCTATCCACGATTAGCATGGCGTTAGCAATTTTAAATATTTGCTTGACGCTTCTAAACCAATTAAATATTGTCAACAATTTATTTATTTTTAAGTTGTAAAGGTCACATTATTGATTTAACCAATCGCGTATACGTAACGAACAAAAATGCATATTGTAAGGATGACGTATTTACTACAATAACCAAAAAAATAAATCGTCAACGAAAAACGCTATTTTAAATAAATCACGGTTGTGATGTAAGAAATAGAAAATCATGTAGGTATAACTTTTAATAATTCAATTATATGATCTAAATTTTATATTCTCGTTCCTTGGTTTAACAAAGAAAATAACATAATGTCTAATTTTTGTAAATAAATTAAATTTATATTTTCGGGTTAGCAAAAATAAATTTAAAAAAACTATTTACTTTAAATCCAATTATATTTTTTAATATATAACTGGTCAACTTGATTGAAACTGACCAGTCATTCTTAATTGTATTGGACTCGGCATAGAAAGAAAACTAGTTTGTATCGTATAAATATGCAGTCAGTGTTAAAAAATTTATTTATTTGGGGCATCAAATTTGTCAAATTTTTACAGCTTAAAATGCTAACTCTGCACTCGACTTTCATATACGCAGTTTAGAGAGTAAGGATACTTAAATATATAAATATATATATATATATATATATATATATATATATATATATATATATATATATATATATATATATATATATATATATATATATATATATATATATATATATATATATATATATATATATATATATATATATATATATACATATAAATATATATTTTTGGAAAAAAAATTGTGACATTATATATTTACAAGCAACTTTTTATAATTAATTAATTTAAGATCCTAAAAAGTATTTAGGCCTTCGAAATTAATAGTACTTGAAAACATTACGAGTTACGACATAAAACCAATACTCCATTGAACGAACATCAACCATTTTAACCGTATCAAACAACGTTGCTTCATATAAAACTCCAAGTTTTCTCTTTTATATATTCCCAAATAAACTACTCAAAAAAAACATCCCATTTTCTCTTAACACAAATCCTAAATGTCACCAACAATAATTAGCATTTCAATCATTGAATTTCCAAGTTCATAATCTTTAGAACTGCATCATAAAGTATACTTTCTTATTCATGGATATATGGTGTGTTCCACTGGTCGACTGTTTTTGATAGTTTTTGTGACTATCAGTGATAAAACGAATGGATATCCTTGTAACAGAAGGCCTAGTTAGACATTGTAAAATATTGTGCGATATCTTGTCCAAGATAGATAAAGATTATGCGTTTAAATGCATTGTACATGCAATTATGTAATTGTGATTTTATTTCATGTTGTCGCTTATCTACACAGAAGATTTACATTTTAGATATGTTAGTTTATTACTATTAGTTTATTTAGTGACATTTTATATTCTATCTTATGCTTCTATAGATCATTAAAAAATGGTGCTAAATATAAATTATATTTTGGCGAAATCTTCTTCTTGAATGTAGGAAGATATTTTTTATCGCTAATGATTATTATGAACAATATTTGCTAATTTGACATTTATATAATTAAATTTTTAACAGTGAATAAATTTGAATTCAACTTGTCGAATTAATTGTTTTCTTTAGTGTAAGTGAAATTAATCACTGGCAAAATAATAAATAATGTTTAAACATTAATAAAAACCAAGAATGTAAAATGGCAAAATAATAAATAATGTTTAAATATTAATAAAAACTAAGAATGTACCTTCACAATAATCATGTAAATTTTAATTGGTTAATTTCGATTTCATGCTTCTCTCTAATATCGTTAAACGGGACAACATTGTAGCAGCTACAGTGTTGGCACGTTTAACAATTCTCAGTAGTTTTTTGTAAGCTGTCTAGCCCATAGTTTGAGATTAGTTATTACGAATTATTATATTTTTACAATAACAATAATAATTCAACGTTGATCTTAAAAGAGTAAATTTACGTGTTTGATATTTGAAGTAATACATTTATTTTATGAGTAAGCGCTAGCCATTCTACTGAAGTGGGTGTTTTTACGTATTTAATTTAATTTCGCAACAACAAGTTGGTTAGACCTATATTAGCCAAATTTTTTTTTTTTATATATATTTTAATTAAATCTAAAATATTTAAATCGTAGCATAAATGTTATCTGTAAATCGCTCCAAATATGAATCGATCAATCAAATGCAATTTGTTTAAAATATTTTTTTTTTTAAATACATACAAATGTGTTTTTGGGGTTTTAACAACTAAATTTGAATTAGAAAAACGCCTTTTTTTGAAACGTAATATTCATAAAAACAACGCAACCAATTATATTTATCACAACAATATTAGCTGTTATATTTTATGTATCTGTCACTTTTCTTAAAATAAATAATTAATATATTAGTCACTGACATACATTTCTTTTAGTGTAAAACATGTAGTAAATGATTATAATTTATACAAATAAATATTCTAATTTCCAGGATGTATAGTATTATGAACAAATTGCTCAAATAACATTTTGGTAGGATATGACATTTTATATTTTATTACTTTATAAATTACTCGAAAATATTCAGTGAAAGTATGAAATTGACTGTTTATTTATTTAATAACAATACATAACATTAAATATAATAATCATGTTTAATAATATGCAAAGGAAATTATTAGTTTATTTATAGCAGCGAATACATATGAGTGTTCATGTTTGCGTTCACAAAAATGTTAATTTAATTAATTTCAAAAGTAGCATCAACGTTTTATAATTTTCTTTATCCATTATATTAAAGTTTTCTAAAAATTAAACATATCAATTGTCATTGATTTGTTTTATAAATGAATGCTAAAAAAGGGGTGTACATATAGGTATGCAATTTCAATGTGTTGGCATTTGAAATGACATCAAATACGTTTCATTTTAGAAATGGACAATCGAAAAAACTTTCTTTCATTTTGATATCTACCTAGTAATAATAAAAATTAATTTGCAGAGTTTCGTTTTTCAATTTTTATCCTTCGGCACTTTTAGTCACGCGATACACTATTTTTAAGATTCTAAAAAATGTATATTAGTTGAAATTCCAGGCAATTCTCCTAAACGAAAGTGAAATTATAATAAAAACATTCCTAATTCTTAATTAGGATATATTTTAATTTGATAACACAACTACAAATTATAGGTGTCGGTTTTTTCGAAACGTATTTTATAATTTTTAATTTTAATAACTGTATCATTTTATATGTATGTTTGTACCGCCAAGTATGAACCATATTTATTTCCCTATTTTCGAATTTTTAGTTTAAAAATGTTTCACTAATTGGGTTTTAATTTAACATAGACTCTTATGGGAAAACGAACTAACATATAAAAAATATTTAAACAAATTTGAAACTATAGTGATACGTGGAGGGCATATGTAAGTATATTAACTCAAAATTTCATTGGCATTCACTCACTTGTATTCGAGAAAATAAATAAAAATCGTTAAAAAATAGATTGATTGTTTTGACGTGGCACCAGCGCATAATTGATTCGTAATTAATTGTATTTACACTAAACACGTAAATTTAAACGGAATTATTCGCAATGTTCAATCTCTTTAAATTCAACATTAACTAATTATTGCAAAAGCCATGATAAATCGTAGAAGTAAACGTGATTCGACTAATAAAAATTTTTAACCATGGACTTATGCGTATGAAACTTTACAGTGTTGTCACGTTTAACACTTTTCAGAAAGATGTTAGAAATCGAAAGGAATAACATAAAATATACAAAACTTTTATAATTTAGTATATACTTACTTTTTATTCATATTTCAACATCATTTACATAGTTTTATTAATAAATAATTTTACATATGTATGTATATATATTATATATAAAAATATTCTGTTAAATTTAATTCGGATATAAATAATAAATTAGCAAATAAAAAACATTAGGACTGAAAAAATAGATACCTAAATCCAAGTTTAGGGTTTCGACTATCGCTTAAATCACGTACGACTTTTATGCTACATGCAAATTCTTGTATTTGATCATTTTAAATTTTAGCAACTGTTGTCTACGAGTTTACGTCTTGAATGTCATTAAAATCATTTGGTTATTTTCGAAAAAGTAAATGCCTTGGAAACAATAAGTATTTAACAATTTTTATAAAACATTACAACTTTTGCTTAACAGATCATTCGAGAATTTCCTAGTACATGTGAATAATTTTTAATGTGCGACGTAAACATCACGCTCTATTTCGTTACATACAGATACTCTAGCATTATTGATACGTCATTGCAATAATATCGATACACAATATATTTCTGGATTACTTTCAAGGTTGTTCAAAGTAACAGTACTATTTTTAAGGTTACTCAGTGGCTGCATATATCTTTGCACTTTGTGTTTAATTATGAAAATTACACCAGTATTATTACAAATAAATTTTAGATAATATTGATAAAATAAGCAAAAGCATACGTTGAACACTTGTAGATTGTTAGTTAAGAAATAGAAATTCATTTTATTATATGTTAATTCAGTTTTTACTAGAGATTTCAACGTTTCTTTAAGCATATTATGAACAACCTTTGTGTAGCAAGGCCGTCTATGATTTTAAATTTTATTCAACAACCTTTTAATTACTTTTTTAGACTAGTTTAGTATATTAAACCAATGGTTCTCACACTTGAACGCATTTAAAATAAATAAATCTTTTCATGAGATGGGTTTTTTTTCAAAATGTCTAACCAACCATTTTGATTTATGGGAATTCTTTATGTGTCCTAAATATGTCGTTCATATTAAAATGATGACAAGTTTGTTTTTCAAAAATTGAAGTGTTAGTAAATCATAACTCGCAATAGCCATTAGAGAGAAGAGATAGCAATATAGCAACAGAGACTACCGATTACAGCATGTCATAAATCAAACCATAACAGCAAGCTTGAAATATACCGTTCACGCATTAAATAAATTTGTTCCGTTATATGGTAGCAAAAATCTCACAAATATATCGAATAATTCGCATGTTAAACTATAAAATAAATTTTGTATAAATATATAAAGTTACTAAATTTACAATTTGATTGTGAAAATATTTGAAATGCAATACTACGCACGTAATTTAGATTTCATTGTGCCATAAAATCGTATTAAACAATTTTTGTGTCAAGTTTTCTCAACGTACATTTACATTAACATGCATATCAGTGATGGATTATTTTATATGATATATATTTTCCGGTATTGGGATAATTAATTTGTTCATTTTAAATTGCACCGGATATTTTGATTGAATAGTGTCGAAGTAATTTATTTATAATAATATTCATAGACCGCTATAAAGTAGAACTAAATTTTCATCCTCTTTTAATTCATTTACAGTTATATTAATTTCGTTTTGCCAAGTTTAATTGTGATTAAAAATAAACGGCTTTAGTATGAATTAGGTAGTTAGTGTTTTATAAATGAGCTAGAAAAGTAGCTCTGGATTAATAAATTATGTTTACTTAATTATAAAATTGTTACTATATAATTTTTTTCTTATAAAGCTATAGTTTTACTTTAGAAATATTAATTAAGTATGAGCTAAATTCTAAATATAGTTTGCTTGATTGAATGCGTAAATCCGCAGAAATGAAAGCCTGATAGTTATAGAATGCAGTTAAATGTAATACCAAGTTCTTTAGAGTGTATATACACTGTGAAAACATCTGGCATCTATCAAAAATAGTAAAAATAATTGAAACTGATACCTAAGAATGAGATCGGATGTATTTGACAGAATTACAAGATAATTATTTGACAACAAATAGTTTAACAAATGTAAAAGGACATCCTCCACAATTTTTTTTTTTAATATTCTCGCTAATTTAGATATTATGATTGATTCTAATTGCTGGCGCAGAAAGACACGAGTAGGTGATATCCTGTCTTCGGCACGAGTCTTCAGTAATGATCTTCCTGTATAACTAGGTTACGAAGAGTTAACTTGATCTGTGTTGATTTGACGAAAGAAAGTTGAAGTTTCTCATCGGCGCGCAGATGGACGTATAACTTTAACCGGTCGTAGTTCAACGTTAAATTATTTATTCTTTTTAAATTTGACACTGGAATGTTCGTCTAATTTCAAATGAAAGAAAAATGGGAGTTTAAATTCTCCTTGGGTATTTTGATCTGTCGAATTTAAAATAGATTATAGTTTTTTTAAAGTTGAGTATTTCCAAATATCTGAAAACATTATTAAGGTCGTTCAAAGAGAATTTTATTATAAGTACCTTTTTTGAGTTGTTTGTAACTTAATCCATTGCTGAATTAACTTTATGAAACTACATTTGTTATTATTTATAAATCAACATTCCTTGCATATATTTTAATTGGAATATCTTTCGAATTTGCAACGAAATACAAAGTCGACTTTGATATCAAACTGCGCATGTCTATATCTAATAGTAATTGTGAACTAAATAAAGTATGTTGTAATATACATTCTATTTACCCTCAGGGTATTCGCGTATATGTTGTATAATAATCGAGCAATATAGATATATAATATAAGTTACATGAAACGCGTACAAAGTTCAATCATATAAATATGAATTGAGAATCTTAACCATTTTAATCAATTATTGCTTACATTTTATCTAACTTTTCAATCATGTATATGGATATAATAATATATACCTGACGTACTTTAAATTGTATTGGCAACCGAAATAAACAGCTCGGTATCTGGTGGCGAATTTAGGTACTATTCGAATTATACTAGAAGCAGCCATTATTTGTTTATTTACAAGTTGTCAAAATGTTTTCTGTAACGCATAGCTTAAGTCTCATAATAGACACAAATATTTTAGATAGATATGGCTATACAGTGGTATATTTATTTGAATCATAACAATGCGGTATATCTATGAATTTGATTAAGTTTTCTGAAGACGTAGGTGTAAGAATAACAGATGGTGGTAAAGTAGGTTATTTTTTAAAAATAATTTTGCATCTAGTTGAAACGTTTTCGAAACAGCCGATCGTATATTTTATTATATAGTTCTTAATGTAGATGAGGAGATTTAACTCTGAAAGCGAAACGCATATGGAAACCACATATGCATATATTCACATAACGCTGACGTCATATCTTTCGTCATAGTTAAATGATATTCCGAATTATATACGTATGGTTAAGATTGTCAACTCAGATGTCGTAAGTTTATGACGTATATTCTATCATTTTTACTTATAGATAAGATATAGCTTGTATTTAAGTGGTTTTATTTATTATATTTCGAATGGTTAATATTACGAGATTATAATATTTATTTTTTATCAGTATTTTTCGGTCAGTACTACAATGATTAGTATTTATATGATTTGATTAGATTTTTGATTAAACTATATGCAAAAAAAATGTAGTACCTATATATAAAACAGATATGATTTGTAAATTAAAATAATTGGTCCGTAAAATATAATTAATTGTAAAAGACTTTTGGTATTAAGTTTATATTTAACATTTAATATCAAGAATCTAGAAGTTTTGTGAATTTGAAAGTTTGGATTAGCGAGTTTGTATCAATCGGTATTCAAATTTAAATTTGCGGTAGTTTTTATAATTTAAGTATTTATATCTTTTTAAGTTTTTAAATATGTAGAAATTTTTATTCATGGAGCCTATTATATAAGCCAAATTTTATTACTATTTATAAAACTTTCGAAATGTTTAACATCAGTATAAAATAACTGCAGTAGCTGTAAATTTATAAAATATTTCTAATAATCGAAAACTCTTAACAATTTACAACAATTTGTTTTTAATATGCTCAAAAGCATATATTAAAATGCGCGTTTACAATATCTATGGCATCAAAATAATTTGTTATTGAACCGACCTACTCAATACTTCCAAAAAAGATAGTTTAAACTTGACATTCACATATTTGGTTACATCCAAAACTGTTCAAATATGTATACACCATGCAGTAAAATGAATATATTAAAAGTTGCGTAAGAAAGTAATTATTTTGTTTTCACTATACAGCTAAAATAACAATTGAAATAAGATTGCTATTGTACATAAATTATTATTGCATCTATGAACTATAACAGTAGCAGCTTTTATTTAAAAATATATCGTTTTTCATCTTAATTCCAGAAAAAATAAAATGATTTTTTTTAACTTCTTGTCACAATTAAATGCCTAAACTATTTTTAAATATGTTTATAATTTCACGTTAAGTTTATATGCATATTCTAATAATATAGGTAGGTCTCTGCGCAGCGAGGGTAACTTTTATTATTTTTACTAATATGTATTTATAAGTTTATAATTTTAAATTGAAATTTTATTGTTAAGACCTCAAAAGCAAATTTGTTTAAAAGATTGAGTCTTAAATTAAATAAATCGCATTTAATGTATAATTTTGTATTTATACAATTTAGAGAAACGAATTGCACTATGTATTTAATCGTTTTTCGCCATTTTTGGGAGAATTATGACGAAAGAGTTCTATTTTCTAGGCTTATTAAAACGCGCAATAACTATTTATTTACACGACCTTAACGGCATATCTGCCTACTGTCGCATATGACTGGAAAGTGGCAATTTTAAAAGTAAATATTACCACTTTTTACAGTATTCTTTTAATTTTATTAGAACAATAGCACATTACCAGAGATTACTATAAACAATAAAAGATGTTAAATGACTCATTAACTAACGTGTTAGTTAAACATTCAATTAACTAAAATTACTTATATTTATTTTTTAATTAAGAACAATCTTAAAACAATACTTAATTGCTTTAAATAATACTTGTTAAATAACAGTTATTTTTATATATATATATATATATATATATATATATATATATATATATATATATATATATATATACACATATAATGATCATTGTGTGATAGATGTTATATTTTAGTCACCCTATTTTACTAGAGGTAATTAAAATTATATTTCCCGTATAACTAAATATAACATACTTTTAAAATAAAACTTGCAAAACACATTTAGGTCATATATTATCAACTCCGAAATGTGGGGGGGGGGGATCAAGATAAAACTCTTAGGTTTAATTTATTTACCATTTTTTAATAATTAATTAATTAATTGTCTTAAGTGAATCTCAACAAAGTATTAATAAAATACAAACTAGTAACTACCCCACACACCTTATCCAAGATAAGATCATGATCATCAGTGATATAAAGGATGGAAGTCGAGCCTTTACAAATAAATATTCTCGTTTCAAACTTACGTTACTTTGTAGTTTCAATAACATAAATATTTGCGTCAATCGTTTTAAAGACTTTCCATAACTTTTACCTTCATAATAAATTTAATACTGTTTCTAAATTTTAACATATTTCACCTTATAGTGTTCTACATTTCCAAAGTCACTTGATAAATATCGTGATTATTAATAAGCTACTACATATATAAAACATGCATATTAAACGCAGCGTTGTATTTGTTTTATTTAAAAACATATTCATATATTTACGTGAAAGTTTTAATTATTGTACAAATATCGATAGCTATTATATTGTAAAAGCTGTACTATTTAAAACGATAGTAATTGTCTAAATAATTTTTTAGCAAAAACAATATATTGATGTTTTAAGTGAAAGGGTTGTCCAAGGGTAGTGTTTATAAATAGTTTGCCTAGAACACCACAAATGATGCTTAAATATCGCTAGGGGAAACTGATTTGTTTTTGAAAACTCAACAAACGTCATAGTTTTACATTGTACCTAATGGTAATTTTACTGTTACCAAATTGATTAATAAATCTTTGATTCAGGTTATGAAATGACTAAAATATTAACTTATAAATCTATTCTAATATTGTGTAATTACTACCCTGATAGTGAAAGTAAAATTCCGAAGTATTTTTATAAATTTGAACATTCACTTCATAAATAATATATATGTATATATAAATAAATATTTTATATAGGTATTATTATAATAAATAACTGTCGTGTGCTTAGGAACACAAACAATATGTTTAGTTCCTTACAGTTGCGGAAATTAATCAAATTAATAAATGTAATTTCAACAATAAAAATTATAATTTTATAATTACATTGATAATGATATCACCTATGGTCTTAATTTCACTAAAATAATTTGTTGATGTCATAAAAGCAACCAAATACAATTGTTAATTATGTGAAAATTATGTTTCATTGTTTTTGTGAAACTATATTAATAGATTTTTAGCATTACTGTCAACTCAAATTACGAATGATATATTAAGACTATAATTAAAATATTATCTTGATCAACAGTTCCTAAAAAGATTTTGAATATGATTTTCAAATCGCGTCACCGTTTAGCACGAAAACGCAAACACCAAATATCAGTTGAAGAGAAATACGAATATTTAGTCCGTGGCGTTACAATTCGTTTTTAAATACTACTAATAGAATCTATTATCATTAAATCGAATATAAAACTGTATATTACAATTAAATTGTAATTTAATTCGTATTTATCGCTTTTTTTTGCCCTTTTAAACCATATCGTTTACCTATTAATTATTTGCTATTAAAATATCGTAACTGTCACAAAGGTCGTGACGTCATAATGTCACCAAATAAATTGGAATGCAGTGCTACGAATGAGTTATAAAATTCAGTTTCTGATGAATGTAACCAATGAGCGCCCTGAAAAACTGAACTTAGTAACACAGTGCCACCAACGGTATAATGTAGAAAGCACTAGTTTTCATATCTTTGTTGCGCCATCAGGTACATATATACCAATATTTCAAATTATAAATGTAATATTGTCAAACCAAATCAGAAAAAGATTAAAATTAAGATAGGCATCAACTATATTTTGCAGAATTCTTAACTGTGCATAAATGCACATATGTACTACAATTTACTCAAGGCTCTGAAGTAAGTAAGACGCATTAACTTGAGTAAACTGAAAAACAAAAACAGAGAGTATGTTAAAAATAAACGGAAGATATGGGATTATATGATTAATAATTTTCTATTTCTATAATGAAAATAAAGGTCAATTTAAAATTCAAATCAATATCTTTCATAAATGAACACTTTCACTGGAATTACATTGTACAATTAGAGAGATTAATAACTTTTAACCTTGTAATCCTAATATGTGATGTAGAAATTAGTAAAAGTTAAAGATGTGCATGTGTTCCACAATACTGTGATTAAAAATCGATCGTCTTAAATTTAGAACACATTTCATATATCACGCAGCGAAGTGATGTTTTTCATGTTAAAATAAATGAATGAAAATTCTTCGTTATAAAGGAGCGTGAGATATGGCCTTAACATTTTTGAAACAATTTAAAAGAAAAAAAAAACAGTAATAATTTTGTAAAGAAAAAAACAAACAAACAAAAGTTAAAAATAATTATAGTTTTTATGGATCAAGTATTACATATACCACGCCTAAAGTTCACTTGAATATCTGGTTTTATTTTTGTTTTATTCACTGAAATAGGTTGGTACTTTTACTTTGGGTCAATTATAAAAAATTATATATCCTTTTAGGATATTATTAATGGTGAGAAATTGTTTAGAAATATTTTAGATATGAAAGTAGACAAAATCGTCACAGTATCTTTTCACTGTCAAGAAGCTATTCGAATTAACATTTTGTTCAGATAAGCTGAGTTATACTATGCGCATTATTCTAAAATAATAACTGTTAATTTAAAAAAATTAAAATCCCTATTACTATTATTAAGCAATGTGTATTATTAAATGGTCAATTACGTTTATTGCCATTATATATTTATAAGGAAACATATTAATTTAAAAGTTTAGTTTTTACGTTATATAATTCCAATATAAACTAGTATGCCACCGTTAAATACAAAGTTTCAAGCCGGTTTTTATGTTTCCTGTCATAGTTTTTTAGTGTACAAAAACTGATAATGTTCAAACAAAAGTCTAAGGTAACTTGAATCCGTGTTCACCGACGTATATAAACTGTAACACTTATAAAGGCGAACATATAATTGCTAAATGCTAATTGTTAAAAAGTTGCCGGCCCTGAGATTATTGAAAATAAAACTTTAACTAAAACTTGTTTGTATATTGAGTAGCATGAAGTAACAAATGTAAAAAATGCTATTAATAATAGTTAAATTTGTTTTAGTTTTGATAATTTATTATTCAATATAACATGGTGTTTTATTTAATATATTATCAACCCTCAAGTGACACGCACAGGCGCACGCATTCTCTCTCTCTCACACATGTTGGGATAGGCATTAAGTCATGTATGTATGTATGTATATATATATATATATATATATATATATATATATATATATATATATATATATATATATATATATATATATCACGTAAGCATATGCATATGCATTTAAATAACAAAATTATTCGTAAATCATGCATTTGTATTAGATATTATGCATTATCATTAGAAATATCACAAAGCGCATTATTAGGGTTAGGAATATCTTTGTTACAAAATACAATAGGTCATTAAGTTGAAGGAAGTAAATATTAATATCGTAGTAATGGTATATGTATTTAGTCGGACATAAAATTTTTATGTAGGTACACTATAAAAAATCTACAGATTAGTATCTTTAGAATGTGGTGTGAGCTAACTAATACAATGTCTCCAATTGTATAGTGTAGAAAATGCAATGCAAAACTATGATCTTTGTTTCGTCATCAGGATAGCAGTCAACGCGAAACTTTAAAAATGTAATTTTCAATCATTTTAATAGATTTTAGTTCTTCAAAATTTCAACACTTAACATACAGACATACATATATATATATATATATATATATATATATATATATATATATATATATATATATATATATATATATATATATATATATATATATATATATATATATATATATATAAATCCTAAATAGAGCAATTAAAATTTGCTTAACACAGATTCCAAATGCCAAATTTCAAATCAATTATACGAAAAACCATAACATGTATTTCAAAATGTCAGGGATACAAATGCTTCTAAGCTATACTTAAATATCATATCTTCTTATTGAATTCAGATTAAAATCTATTGGAATTTTAAGTAACCGCACCCTAAAGTATATATCTTTTATTATGCTTATTTGTTATTACCTATGTATATATTTAAGCCTTTTATTAACTGTATGTGTTTGTTTTTTATTCGTAGCGGTTAGATGTAGTTAGTTGCGCAGTGACGTAAATGCGGCTGTGCAGATCTGAGGACTACTAACAATATCTAGCCTAATAGACTAATGACTAAGACTAAAAACGCCTAAAATGTTTTATTTTAATTTTCAATAAACGTTAAAAACCGGGGCATATCCATACAAACTATTTTACGTATAAATACGTCCACACCGTCTGCGAAAGGTTAATGAAATGAAAGTTGTACTATATCCAATAAAAAGCAATGAAACTCAACTGAAAACGAGTTTTTAAAGCCGTGAAAATAACTTTTGCTTTTCGAAATCAAATTATTTATGAATATGAATATTGATCTTTTAATTAATTGGTATGAAGGTTGTGCGATTTGCATTTGAAACATTTTGCAATTTATGTAATGAATCAACTAATGATAATGAAAATAATATTATAGTTTTCGAATAAATTTAAAATAATTAGGGTTGCTATTCGCTGAAATAATTTAGTATTGAAATACATGATACAAGCTAGTTTTATTCAACATAAATAAATATATGAGAAGCTATTAGTCCAGTGGCGTAGCTAGAAGGCGACAGGCTAACGTGATCATTTTGTAATTTAACAATGATAGAAACTTGTATTTTTATAATGAAAATTGAATTTTATCATTTTTGACATAATATTTATTAAGATTTCAATTTACTATAATTTGGCATATTGAAATTTTGGAAAATATTTTAGAAATTATTGTTTAAATAATTATTTCATTGGAAATAAAAATTAATAATACTTATCAATTCAATGCAATTTAAAATATTGTATTAGAAATTTAAATAATCTCTATTGCTTTCACATTTAAGTGTTATAATATTTACCATAATGAGGAATGATAAAAATTAATTGCATTAGTATTAAATGATTTAACAGTATGTATTTATGTAAAATAGGCGTCACTGTAAGATAATTCTGGCTACGCCACTGGGTTACTCAAAAATTCAAAATTATTAGATATGTTTTTTTTTTAAATACAAACGGAGTTTATTTTAATATAGGCACATTCTACTGTTATCTAATTTCCAAATAAAGTTCTAAATACGTTCATACAAACAAATATATTTAATTTAATAAACGAATAATTTTAATTCAAATTATATTTATAAAATGTTGTTCTTTTTAAATAACATCCTAAATATAATAATTTTAGAAACCAAATGTTAATTCATATATGTTTAGATATAAAAATATATTTGAAAAACTCACCGAAGGCCTTCTCTGCGCCGAAACTCCAATTACAAAAATCAAACCACACAAAATGACTAATAACTTCATTTTGTAAATTTATTATTAATATATATCTAGCTAAAAAAACACACCACTATAAAATCCTGGTACACCTCATTTAAACAATCTGAAATCAAAAATATTAAATATTTAGTACCGCGCAGAATGTACACCGTTCGCAACAATATTACATTAAAAATCACGTGAGCATTGTTGGGGCAGATGTGTGCGCACTTAGTGCGAGAGTCGGACTAACACTAGTTAGTGATCAATGCAAAAATGGATATTTTTTTTTTCGTTTTTAGATTTTTTATGTTTTGAAAAAGAAACCGAAAAAGTATAACATGAGTTGCGTTTCCCTCTCACCTGGCCGATTATGCCTTTCTCTGCTCCCCACTCATATTGACAGCCTTTTGTGGGGACACAAGTATTTTATTTAAACGGATACAACTCATTTCTACATGCATTCATTGTTTCCCCGTTATACATGATTTATTCCGAGCAATAATCTAAGCACTTAGTTATAAGTGTTAAAAATGTTAGGACAATAGATTTATTCGAAAATAATTACTATTTAAACAATCTTTTAGAATTTCTATACTACATTCTATATTATTAACTGTTTCCACAGAATTTACAAAAAAAATCATCATTTTTTATAGATTTTGAAGGCTCTCATGCAAAAATTGTAAATTTTAGAATAAAATTGTATACATTTTAAAAGCGCATAGTTGTTCCATATAAAGATTTAAATGTGACTGACGGTGTTTTTATATAATAATACGACCTACGCAACAAGGTGATGTAGCTTCATGTTCTGAATGTTTTTAGGAATACCACACTGGCAAATTGTATTATACATACAATAAAAATTATATGCAACTTTAGTTCCTAGTTCCTTTCTATTCATGTCCACGTATAGAAAGATATGTGTTTATATAATTTAGAAAATTAATTTTAAAATTTAATCATTTTGCACATTTTACTTAAAAAAAACATTACACTTATAGTCATATATGTATAATTAATAGATTTCATAAGAAAAATCACCATTTTATTTTATTTAAATTGCAATTTTCACTATAAAGGAATGAATGATTAGAATAAGATTGCTACATGAATTATTATTGCATCTGTTAATGTGCAATTAAAATAGTTTGTTTTTAAAAAAGGTATTTTTTCATTATAATTTAGGAATGAAATGACATTTTCAATTTTTTCCACCACAATCAAACCCCTAAACTGATCTAATTATCATGAAATAATAATAATTTTAATTACCGTGCTAATAAGCTCAGAAATTATACATATTTTTTTGTCTTCATAACAATCTAGGGGGCACAAATTGCGCTATATGTTTGATCATTTATTTAGTTGTGCTGTTTTTGAAAAAAATTATGACGAAAAATCTATTTTCTAATCTTTTTATTGGGCAATAACTACTTTTTTACGCGACCTTAACTTGAATAGTAAAAAACAAATCTCTTTATTGCATCTTTGATAAATTTATTAGTGCAAAACTACACAAATAAAACATTAAAATACAAACAGTATATTCAACTATATACTAAAAATCTTTGTACCAACAATGGACGGATAGGTTGCATACTTTAACATTATAATTTAATCAGTATCTAAATATGGTTTAATATCTGCAACTTTCACCAATCTTCGGGCTTCAACTTTTTCAGAACACATTGGACAAGATTCGTCTGTTTCCAAAATACTGGAAAGAAAATATAAACTTAGTCATCAATTTAACAGTTTACAAAAGATCAAAAAGAATTGAGATTTTGACTTACTTCAATAATTCAGTCCAAATTGCTGGAAAATCACACTCAGGACAAGCGGCCAAATCTGAATTTATTATATGTCGACCCTACTCAAATAAAAATATTTTACAATATATTCAACACACATAATATTCATTTATTTGAAAAGAATATATTTTTAGTTACCGTAGCAATGCAAAACGGTAAGTTATTCTTGCATTGATTACACGTCATTTCGGTTTCAGGTAACTTGGACTCACAATATGGACACGGTGTTAGTGGCTCCACGACGTCGCCACCGTCGCCGTCTTTGTTGGGTTTTGGTGGTTTTCGAACAACGGCTTCAATTTTCTTGGCGTATTTAACGTCAACTTGACTCCGGTATTCAGGACGCATCAACATTGTTGCGAACTGAAAAGCGGATTGTTTCAAACCAGCCCGATGACATTCGATAACTGCTGAGGTTAATATTGGAACTATATCTATATAAAAAAGAAAATTATTAAGATATATCAGAATTTGCTTATTTATGTTTACCTAAATTTACTATTTTACGTAAATATTTTATTTTTACGAAATACAAAATATCTGCCATATTACGACTAGAAAATAGTATTATTTATAGATTATTTTCATGTATTGTAATGTTAGTGCGCTTATAAATTAAAAATATAAAACGAATTTTCGAATTTTTAACGAACTATTGTAATTAAAATGATTAATGCAGATCAATTATCTTATATCGAAATATTTTAACTCTGTTGTGGATAATATAGGATGAGACATGTTTTAATACACGTCTTTTAAAGAAAGAACGTTGTGGAAAAATACATCTACTAAAACATTTCTCATCCAATTATCTTATATACTTATACTCTATGGTGGTAATATGACAAATTATCGATATTGGCTATCAATTACACAAAAATAAAATATTTGCATGAAATAGCAAATTGATAAAAGATAAACGACAGCAATAAAGTTAACAAGTAGATAGAGCTGTAAAAAATATGATTTTTAGGCTCATATGCGTAATATAATACAAGACAATATTTCAAACAATTTACTGTATGATATTAGGTACGCAATTTTGGTTGTTCCAAAAATTGTTCAATTTATTGTGTAGTGTAAGACTACCTTAAGTGGTTGCACAAAATGTGATTTTATAATCTGGACTCCGAAAGGTATGAACATAGAAACAATAAATATTGATCTAAATTTCATAGAAATTATGTTACCGAAATGAATAAATTTTTATAAAACAGAGCTTGCTCCCGAAATAATAAATGATCAGAAGCTAAGAAATATGTCAATTCGTAACAAGCCCCCAAACTTGCTTGAATAAAAACAATTTTTGTTTAATTTTTCTCATTCCTATTAATTTCTGTTTCACGTATGATGATTTTTTTAATATTAATATGTCTTATCGACCTCTGACTTCTTCGATATTAAAAATAGAATGAAGAATATTTTTAGTTTTTAAAATTCGCGCTGTTTAAACATGTCTATTTTTTAAAGTCTGTCGCTATTCCAATATAGAAACTACTATTACCGACTTCAGATTGTTAGACTTTAGTTTATACAGTGGCTGCAGAACGATCTACCTCGCACCAATACGTTAGAGCACATAAAAAATTTGAAGTGTTCTACACTCGACTTTCTTATACTTATATTGTATGATTATATTGTAGCCCATCAAACACAGATGCACATGTTACATATCTGATATATCAGAAACCAGGCGCAAACGTGCAACTTTCTGCATTAGCTACGTGTATATAAACAATTGAATGTATTATTTATGATAGTTATTCAATTTATATTTTAGAATACTTCCCAGCACACAGAACACACACATAGTGTCTAATTAGAAGCATATGTAAACATTCGAAGAAGGATAATAAACAACAAGATTACACATGCACTTTCGGTTCATATATATATTTTTGGATATCTAAAGAATATACGAATCTTAAATTTGAAATTTCGTGTTCAACGATTTTAAAGCTAGTGTAGCTAGTAGATGGCTAAGTGAAAATGGCTACAGGGAGCCCAAAACAAATAAATCCTGATTTCGACATTAATCGTGCTTACAATATATATATATATATATATATATATATATATATATATATATATATATATATATATATATATATATATTACTTTGTTTTAAAAAAAAAAAAAACTTACGTGAAGGGAATTTCGAAATATTATTCGCAACTCTAATAAGCATTCTTGCACCCTTTAGATGGTCTCCTTTTCGAACATGTAATCTTACAAGTATATAACTGTGTAATAGTGTTAAATTAGTTTGCATTTCACTAGGAATTCGTATTTTATTTCTTCGTAATTCTTGGTACATGCTAAATAAGACATCATGCGCGTTCCGATAGTTTCCATTTATCTGTTCTTCATTCGCGATTATCACAGCAGTTTTAGCTGCTTCTTTATACTGTTTCCTAGCCATGTACAACCGAAATAAATATTTAGGATCTTTAGGTATGCCATCAGATTCTCCTAAAAGGAATTCAACCAGCTGATTTGTCATAGGTTCTTCATTAGATGACGCTACCACATCTATAGCAATTGTTAGTGCTTCATTCTCGTCCGAGTTTGATTTTGAGGCTCTAATCAAGTGTTTCATAGCCTAAAATATATTTATAAAAGTATTTTCGCGATGTCGTTGTTGTATGGTTTGATTTGATACCTTTTGATAATCTTTGGCGTGAAACGAATATTTTCCTGCCAATAAGAAATTTCTTTCGTTTTCAAAATACATGACCAGATTTCGGAAATCTTGTGGTCTTGACTCTTCTGGAGATAAGGAGTTGACCAAAACTTCGCCATATAAAGGTAATTTGCCGTGTTTTTTAGCTAATTCAAATGCTTCATCATGGCAACGTGATAGAACCAAAAATCTGATAGCTGATGGATAATCGTTCAGACGTTGGAAAAAACTATATAAAATTATTAGCAAGATTTTTAAATGAATATAATTTATTTTATTGTAATATTTACCGTGCGACTAATTTGGCTCCTTCGATACTCTTAGTTTCTTGTACCAATTCAACAGCTGCTTCCGGATTATTTAAAAATTCTAGTTGTAATCGAATAACAGAATCATAATCTTTGCCTAGCATATACGCGTTAGCAGCTTCTTCGAATTTGCCTTCTTGTTCTTTAGCTTTCGCGTACTGTAAGTGGATTTTATTTGAAGTAACATTTGAAATTAATTCGCCAACTTTTTGCCAGTTTCGTAGTTTAATATAGGCCAGTGCAGCTTTGTCGTAATGTTGAGCTTTTTCGAATAAAACTGCGGCTTCTTGTGTTTGTTTTTTAGCTTCAAATATATCAGCGCACTCTTTAAATAACTGTTTATTGTTTAACTCTAGAGCTAAGTTGAGGCCATGTTTAAAGTTGCCACAGCGAATAGACATGCGAGCTACACCAGATTTGCATTGGATCACGTGATCCAAGTTTGTGCTGTCTGATAAGCCTTTTTCATAATGGACTAAAGCTTCTGGGTAGTTCCCACTGTAAGGTCACATTAATATTAAAAACTTAAATATTCTTGGGTAGGGGCTCACACTTACGTGAATTCAAGTTGTTGAGCATATTCTCTTGCAATTGATGGTATCTGAGCAGGATCTAATTTTTTCGCAAGACTTAAGGCTTGGTCCCACTGTAATAAGTCTCTCCGCATGTCCAGACCTGCGCTTGGTTTACTAGACTTTAAGAACCATTCTTCTGCTCTTTCATAATCGTTCAAATACATCGAAATATAACCACATAATAATTTATAGTCTTCTATATCAGAGATCTCGTTTAACGCCCAAACCATAGCTACATCTTCTATATGCCTATACACCCTTAAAGCTATAAGGAAACATCAAGTTTAAATTTAGAAGTTATATTTGTTATAATATTAACGTACCAAAATTAATTTCTAAATTTTGTAGTGCTTTTTCAGCCAAATATATCCAACATTCTTTGCGATTTAACACCTGGCACGTTTTCCAAGCTTCTGAGTATCTACAAACGTAATTACAAGTGTGGCGCATATAAAATATAGATTCTAGTGCCTGATGGCAACAGCATGATCTAATTTTAATCGGAGGTTATTTTCTTTTGTAATAAAATAATATTCAAAGTATAAATTGATTAAGGCCAGATTATTCCTCAGTTAAACCAAATATACTATTGCCAAATTGCACCAACACGAATTAATTTTAATCGAAGTTTAGTTTCTTAAAAATGTATATTCAAAATATAAATTAATTAAGGCATTTCTTTCGTTAAACAAATAATTAAACTGACTTTTTTTACCATAAAAATGTAATTTTAATGGTGGATTTATACAAAAAAATCTAACTAAAGTAATCTTAAACAAGATTTATTATTGTATTAAATACCTTTGTAACATTAGCTGCTTGGTTAAACTCACATCTAAAGAACTAGACAGAGTTTGAGTTACAGAATCATGCGTTGCCAATGTCAATTGCGTAAGTTGGGCTCCAGAAGTTGCCAAAGTGACTTCACCTCCGTATAACACTAACGGAACTTGTTGAGTTACCAAATGAGTTTTGCCAATCTTTTCCACCGAAGAGCCTAAATATTTCATTCATTATCCACTATTATTATTTGTATATTTTTTTTTTTATCGTTTTGAATTTACCATAAATTGATTGTTTAGTGTAGATATAAGTAATAATATCTTGTTCATCATATACAATAAATACATTTCTATCAGTTAAATTGCTGTCCCAGATGACTTTGGTTAATTTCTTAGGTAATTCCGGGATTGATATAACTTCGTTACTTACCTAAAATAATTCTTTAATTTATTTTAATATCTCGCAAGTTAAACGTATTTCATTTTAAGTAAAGTAAGAATATTCTTAGACATGGGATTACAGTGCATTGGTTTTGAGTTAAACCAAGTAAATTATAATATAACATTTGTTAGTTAAGTTTGCACTATAATATTGAGTATTACTGGGTTGTAAACGTATCCATGGGTTTTATCATCGATGAAAACAAGTCGAGTCCCTGTGGGATCTGGATAAATCTCTCGAATACCAGTAGCATGTCGAAATTCAGCTGCAAAAGCCCAATCTTCTATGAAAAAGTAATAAATATGGCCGACCTGTTAAAATATATATATATTAAATTCAAATATTACATAAAGGTTAATATTCTTACATCAGTTCCATAAACTAAAAATTCTGTAGTAATACAATGACAAGTAATAACTAAGTTTTGAGAATTTTGAGCTTCAGGAAATATTTTACTTTCCCGATCCTCACTGGTTACTTCTGGTTGTTCGATCTTGCGAATTAATATATTAATTATTAATTGTTTTAAAATGCATTGCACGTATTTACCATATGTAAATGTATTTTTCCGTCATACAAAACTGAAGCATATTCAGTGTTAAGTTTAATATTCACTACCGCTCCCAAGTATTCTCTGTCTCGGATCATGATCGGTTGTTTATCTGATCCAGGTTGAACTCGAGCTAGATCGTAGAACCAAGCCCGATTATTCATACCAGCTGCCAAATGGTACGGTCCCAAAGCGAGGAAACTTGGTTCGATTTCCGTGGCGATTTGGCGAGGATGGTGTTTCGCCTTAAGCAAATCATAGGATTATGTTGAATAATGGAGTAATATGGAATAGTTTGATAGTTTACTGGGTATCTAAAATAGGTTTTTATGCATTTCTGGGTAAGCTACGGAAACTAATGTTGAAACTGGGTACTAGGTATTTGACCAAGGCAAAATATGCAATCGTATTATGTCGGATCCGAGATGAGTTGTTTTATATATGTGAATTATTTGTACCTTTTCAGGGAACAGATCAAAAAGAGACACCTCCATCAAACTGGACAATAGGGCAACTTTTGGACCGTTGACCGCAGCCAACATGGGCAACTCGGACAAATAAACATTCACTGATCCTTGCGCTGTACAAACGGCTAACAATTGACCATCTTCACTCCACGCAATGCGTTCCAAGCCCGTTTCTTGTGTAAGTGCTAATACACTAAAAGTCTCTTGCACATTGGAGATGTCGTGGATCTTAACTCTTAACACCACACAAACAAAACGCAATTGTAAACATAATTAAGAAGTTGCAGGTGAGAATTAAAAACACAAATATTTTCCGAATTCAAGATATTACAATACATAAGTTTCCTCACAGAATTTACTAAACAATGAAGAAGATAAATAACATGTGAAAATTTGATCCTTACGTATTATCTCCGCAGCTAGCAACTTTATTTATCGCATTTGACAATGCGATATCGGTTAAGTTGTTCTTATGATTTCGAATCTGAAACAACTCTTGCCCTACTTCTTTTATATGAGTTGAGATCGCTATAAAAAATCCTGCACTGAATCCTAACAGTATATAACCATCTCCGAACCATTTGTAGGTGACAATATGGCCGTAATGTTGTTGAAACGCGAGTTCAATTGGATTTTCTGGGTCTAACAAATTGTAAAGATACAAAGTTCGTTTTCCGACTATAACACTGACCTAAAATTATATTATTCTTTTAGGTCCAGTTGTACAACTTCCAATTAAGAATGTAATTTACGACTTTAAGCGAAAAATTGTATTAGACATAAAGAATGTTTTTCTTAGTTCTGCAATAAATTTAATTTAATAATTTTAACTAGAGACTAAGAGATATTTGGAAGTCATACAACTAGTTTTCAATTTATTTCGAAAGCTTAGTTAAATAATTTTGTTTATTTTCTAATATATTTACCGTATTTTCACCTCCAACACGTTCGTCCAATTTCATCTCACTAAACTGAATATCAGCCGGTTCAGATCGCAATGTGATAATCCTCAATGTATCACCTTCGGCATTACTGATCGAAAGTGTTCGATCCTCTGATCCTAACGCCAGTAGATTCTCAGAGTTCCATGACCCACATGTGATTCGTTTCGTATGTTTTCCAATTATTGGTGTTCTCCTACAAAACATATTTAATTCATTGTAATAGCGTATCAATCGTATTTTGAATAATAATAAAAAGTGGAACAAATGTGTAAAAATTATTTGAAATGTTAATTTACTTAGATGTGTTGTGATTGTAAAAAGATAAGTTCCCTTTTGCAGTGCCGACAGCAATAATAGGCCCGGTTTTTGCCCAAAATAAACAACTTAAACTATCCCTTATTCCGATATCTATAGATTGTTTTTTATTTTGATTCGAATCCCAGATCATAAGTTGAGGCGAATTTTCATGGATTATTGCTAGGAGATCTCCATCGGTATCCCAGCCAATGCCTGAGCAAAACCTGTTAAATTGGGATTGAATGTAGTGTTTCTTTTTTACAGTTTAAAATTAATATACCCTTGTAATTGAATTGAAGTAAAAATTTGGCCATGTCGGTCGAAAATATTTACGCATGAATCATAACCTGTTGTTGCTAAATAACTACCTGAGCCTTTTTGCCAGGCTATATAAATATCGCCTAAACCATGGGGTTGCTCCAAACGAAAGTATAGCTATAATAAATATATATATATATATATTTAAAAAACATATTCTTTGTCTATGTAAGGTTCTGTTTTGATGTGTAAATAAATTCGAAAGTGAATTTACCTTCTCGGTACTCATATTTGTATTTATTATTATAATTTGTTTAAAATTTTAAATTGTATACAAATTTGTGATAGCGCAAACATTTTTATGACATAAACAGTGCTGCTGTCTATTGATTTTTATACATTTATGTCAATTTTTGTTTTCATCTCTTGTTTAGGTATATTCTAGTAGATGGCTTATAGTTGTTCATTTCTTAACTTATTATTTAAATTACTCGGTTTTAAATTATAAATATTATTATTCTATCCGATCTATACGAATTTTATAGTTAAACTATTGAATTGTTATTATTTTTCAAAATACATTATCGAGATGTATTTTTATTTACTTATATAAAGCTGTTTTTTACTTTCTTATACGAATGTATAAGGAAGTATTGTAATCATGACAATTTTCGAAAGCGAGATTTTAACGGAAATACACCTTTTGACTTTTTCTGAGTCGAGTCTGACTATTTTCGGAATTCTGTGAGTGTGAACGCTCTACAGCCGAAACTGCCAAACTTTAAACTTAAGATTTGTATATGGTTCGCAAGAAAACCTATTTTTGAAAAAAATATATAAACCGGAAGTGCATGTTTACTCTAGTCAATTTTTGCTGATAAATGCCTTCAAAAAGTGTACCAGTTACAAGAAAATTGTT